>PVKA01002155.1:75574-124522 GCA_004027165.1 Ctenomys sociabilis
TGCAGCCCACATTCATAGTGATCTTCCTGCTTTTTGCCTCCCATGTGCTGGGATTACAGGCGCGTGCCACCACACCCAGATTGCATTGCTGGCTCAGCGCACCCGAAGGAGGGGCCGGCGCAGCTTGGGGAACCAAGGATCGAACACTGGTCCCTGCACTTACCTAAGCAAGCGCTTAGTCCACTGAGCTATACCGCCGGCCCTTAAAACAGAATTCTGACTTAAACCGGAAAAACTGCCATCAAAATGTTCTTGTTTTTTCCTCTTGGTACTAGGGATTTGAATTCAGGACCCTGTGCTTGCCAGGTAAGCACTTATTCTACTGAGCTATCTCTCCAGCCCTCAAATTGTTCTTAGCTTGGAATTGTGCTATAAAATCAATGGAACTTCAGATATAGAATATAAAAGCTAACATTTCACACAGAAATTTATTAACATTATTTAATTAAAAATATTGTATTTATTTGGTACAGGGACTTGTTATGCAGCTCAGACTTGTAGTGATCCCCTGTCTCAGCACCCCCAGCTCAGGGATTGCAGGTCATGGGGCACCATGGCCAGTTTTAGGTCCAGCATGCTGGGGATTCTAGGACCTGCACAGCATTAGGTACAAGAGATCAAACCCAGGTCCCTGTGCTGGCCACGCAGGCACTTAGATGGCTGGACTATCTCCCCAGCCACAGCATTATTCAGTTTTATAGGTTAATAAATTTTAAACATCACTTTAAAAGGGTACATCAAAGTTCATTTCATCAAACCCTTAAGCAAGTATTTATTTTTGTGATCATAAATATATTTATTGAGTGTTGTTGTATATTAAGTGTGCACCTATAGTACTTCTTTAGGCTGCATTTCTGAGAGAAGAATGATGGTTGAAAGCAGACATATTTTTTAAAGGCTTTTAGCACGCTGTACTACACGGGCTTTGGGAGAAGTTCCAGGCTGCACTATGGTGGTCCCTCACTGACAGTGGAGGTTATGCTCCAGAACCCCCACGACAGGTGAGAGGTAGCCAAGTGGCGATGTCGTATTTATTTTGGTTTTTACAAATATTGTAAGGCTTTATAAACCTTCCGACACTCTTATAAATAATTCCCACACTTTTAAAAGCACTTCTAATATTCTTTTTTTTTTTTAAAAAAAAATGGTATTTAGTACAGGGTCTACAGGGTCTCACTACATAGATCGGGCTCGAAGTGATGCTCCCGTGTTCAGCCTCCCAGGCGCTGGGATTACAGGCGCCCGCCACCAGGCCCAGTCTCAATCGCCATCTCAGCGCGCCTCGGGGGCGGGGCCGGCACAGCTCATTTCTTAACCGTTTTGTTTTCTTTTCTTTTTGTTAATAATTTTATTGAGAAACAAATAGCAATGAGACAGTTTCAAAAACAGATTAGTAGGACAGTTTCAATAATTAATACGTTGTGTATTGTTTTCTCCTTAGTGGTCATTCACAGACCAAGATGCAGGCATGATGTCCTGTCCACACACACTATTAGAACAAATCTGTCTAATCATTGAATTAAGAGAATGTAGTTGTATATCTATTCTAACTATTTTGAATATTAAGATACAAAATGGTCCTTCATTTGTATCCTCTTTTTTTGTTTAGTTTTGTCAAAGAAGGGTATTCCATTGCCATTAAAATATTGTAGGTGCGTGAATTCAGCGAAATATTCTAATGTAGTCCATAATAATAATGAGCTATCCGTAGGACTGGCAATGTCAGAAGTTGTTGACTTGAGCCATTTACAGCTCAACATATTAATATGATTTTACTTTTTATACATTTTTATATTTTCTGACCAAGATAAAGCAAGACCTATATAACAAGAAATGTAACTTTTGTATCTGATAAGGTTAGCCAAGTTCCCTCAAGATTTATCCTGAAACCTTGTACCACAGTTTGTAGATCCTTTGTCAGTGTCAGCCATGTGGATGAGTCATAGCCATTGCTTGACCAATTTGCTCTCTGTGAAAGCCTGAAAAAATGTTTTCTCTCCATGTGACTCTCCTTAGGCACACTCTACATCGTCAATCACTTTTCACTGTGGCCGCATAATCTGCTTGATCAGAAAATTTGGGACATCACTGAGTTATAGGATGGTAGATATTCTATTTGAGAGTCAGTGTTGTGGTACTGGGCAATACTGTAATTTTTTTTTCCAGAACCAGGGATTGAATTCAAGTCCTTGAGCTTGCCAGACAAGTGCTTATTCTACTGAGCCATTTCCCTCTGTTTTCTAAACTCTTAAACCTACGTAATTTTCACAGCATACATGTATTGTAGGGTACTGAAAAATCCCATGATACAGCAAAAACGTCCATCATGCATGATTTAGATTAATATTTTTTGAGGGGCTGGGGAGATGGCTCAGTAGTATAAGCACTTCCCTGGAAAGCACAGAGTCTGTGTTCAATCCCTGGTTCTACCAAAAAAAAATACATATATATTTTTGAAAACTCTCAAAATAATGAGTTCACAAAAGTTGAATTGTGAAATAACAAGGGACTACTGTATTTACAACAGAGACTTGCTTCCCAATATTGTTGCCAATGGCCAATTTTATTATTTTTATAAGTTGCCAAATATATAAATGAAAGTGGCAGCTTATTTAATTTGCATTGTATTCATTATAAGTGAAGTTGATTTTTTCATGCATGAACTACATACATTTCTCCTGTTCTTTATTTTTGACTTTTACCCACTTTCAATTGGCATATTCATTATTATTGAACTGTTAATGTGCTTCATAATTTAAGAATTTGCCATGTATACTGTAAACATTCTCCCAGTTTATTTCTAATTTTCTTTATATTACTCTTGGAGTTTTTTTCCCCCACCCCTTCCTTAGGTTTTAGTTTGCAAGGATTTTTGATTGTTTTCTAATGAAAATGGCATCTTTAATAGGCCTCACTTAGTAGCATGCTATCATAATGTTCAAAGTCACAACTGAGCTGGTGACATTAAGTCAAGGTCTTCTAGCCACAATACTTCATGAATATATTACAAAAATAATGTAGTATATTGTATTATTATCTAAATACTATGAAATCTTGCATTGGTTCCATCCCTCTTTTCTCTTAGGCTGGACTTGTGTCTCCTAACAGTTGTCTCATCTTCTATAACTCTTCCCTCATTTTCTTTCCTAGACACTCACTCTAATAAAATCCGTGCATGCTTGCTCTTATTTCTGTCATCTGTTTCTTAGAGACTGTAGCTTAACAGGACAATAACTGTTGGTCAATTTTCTTATTTCTTAGGGGTTCTAGATTTCTTTCTCTGTTTCAAACAAAACAAACTCTCTAGAAATCTTATTAAAGACATTTTCTCCTCCAGTTAATAGCAATAGGACACATATACATAGAATTTGCATGCAATTTTAGTAGATGTATGCAAACTTTGGAGACCATCCAAGCATCCATTGAAAATCTACTGAGCACCAGGTCAAGTATCCTCATAATACTTCCTGAAGATACTGATGGTCCGTACTGATGAAGACTCATTATGTTTTATGGACTTCGATTTTCCCCTGTGATGCCTGTTACATATCCATTCATAGCCTGTGGGGATATTCAAATTACTTAACTAGTCAACACATCGGACTCCACATGAATTAGTTCCCACCCTGTACTTTCCCATTCTCTTTCTTCTATATAATCAGTAATTCTAAACCTGTATGTTCAGGGAATTTTTATTATGAAATTTTCAATTGCTTTTGTTAAACATCAATAGGGTATGTGGTGTTGTGTAGGGGCAAATATCACAGAGAAAAGAAGCCCCACAAAAACTAAAAGATGGGAAAACTAGCAGGAAGGAGTTCCTCTTTTACTTTAGAGTTAAATGTGAGCATGGCTTGAATGGTTAAGTTTGAGCAATGGCTCGCACAACACTATTCTTTAAATAGCCAACAAAAGGTTTTCAAAGCAGCCATTTTTAATTGGTCCAATCCTCATTCATGTCTTTTGAAAACCCTAACAATTTGTGTTGAACTGCATGTCTACCTTCTTGTGTTCTAACTCCTTGGTTCACATTGTCTCTTGTCTTTCCCATATGGTTCAAAAAAGCACTATGCATAATGCTTTTCTCTGGTATGGCCTTTTGATTCCTAACATTCTTCTTAGGGCCTTAACTCTATAACCATTACCTGATCATGGTGCTTTCATCTAGGATTAGGTTTTGCACTTCTATTGATCTTCCTCTATGGGGTTGAATGTAGTAAATGAACCTCCTAGCTCCCAACAAATTTGCATGTAATTGCCTGTCCAGTCCTGAACACTGAATACAGGGCTGGAAGAATACACCAATTTTAGCAGAGCCAATTTTTTTTTTTCTTTCAAAGGCTCTATTCCTTTGTAAATCTGGCATATATGGAAAGAATCAGAAAGCTTTCTCAAGGTTTGGGAAAATGGTGAAGAGGGGGATGTCTATGCTATCAAAATCCTTATAACCTCAAATGTGCACTTCGAGTTAATCTAGAGCTGGCAGGAACCTCTTTTTGGCTTCTGGAACATGCAGACCTACATTTATGCATGCCTCAGAGAGAATTGAAATACTTTAATCATCCCTGCTTTTCACTACTGTTGCTTTAGATGGATTTTATTATATAGTGATAAAAACTTCAGTCTCGGGTGATGACTTTGATGGATTTAATGATCACTCATATTTGAAAAGTTATTCTTGAATTCTTTTGAATCAAAAAGTATTTTTATTTGAAGTTAGACCATTTCATATTTAATATTATATATACCTTCAAACTTCTCTTATCTGTCACAATGGACATGCTATGCAATTCTTAAAGGAGATATAAAATTTACTACAGAAAAAGGTCTGTTATACCTTTAATTACTTGAATTTGGTACTGCATTGTTTCAAGTTTCAGTTTTTAATGTTTTAGAAATCCTGACTTCCTTAATACTTGTCTGGCTCACTATTAATTGTCTCTGTCAATGTAGTGCTCTAATATAACCCATACTCTATTTACTTTAAAGCATTTCATGATGGATTTAAAAAATTAAATTAGAGTTTAATTTCCCTTGTGATAACTGAAAGCCCACAGGGGGCGGGGCTCATATCAAAGAACCCAGGAATTATTTCTCGTAAGTAAACCTCATGGCTCTTCTTTGACGGACACAGTGGCTCTGCATTGAGGTGGAACACTTGGCGTGTGACAGAGCAGGGTCAAGGTTGCTTGCCTTGTTTGTCCTACTCAGACTGAGGAGCGGAAGAAGTCAGCAGGCTAAAGACATACTCTGGAGTAATGAGGAGGAATTACTGAGGAGGAGGTGTAGTTTGTGAGGAAACGTTGAAAGGATTTTTAAATTGCACTAATAACTGATGAAGTTAAAGCATTATTAGCATTGACAGGAATCCAGCTGTGTCTTTAGTAACGTTCTAACTTTTTATTCCATCCCAATGAAAGTGGCAACACTAACATTAATTTGAATTAAATTCTTAAACATCCACTTCAGATTAGTTGGAACTGCAGAGCACTAACATTATTTCATAAAATTCTGAGAGATATGAAAAACAGAGATATTTAAATTCACCGCAAAGAAGATTTCAGAAAATAGAGTGAGTTCCATTGTTTTAGACCAGATCATTATACCAAGAATCTTTCCTGCTCTTGCTACTCTGTTAATTATGTTAAAGGCATGTCATTTGACTAATAATAGAACTTTTAGGCACTGCATTAAACACTGCATGTGCCAATTCACTTGATTCTATGGGAGTAGTGAGAATATGAGGTGTGGAATACATTAAGGTGAAGAAACTGCATTTTAACAAGAATAGGAAATACATCCAAAGTCTCCCAACTTGTGAAACCCTTTCTCTAGCTTTGGGTCTTGTTGTCAAATACAGTGTTTCTAACATATAAAATGACCAGACATGTGTCTCTTGTGCATTAACCTGCACTGAAAACCAGGTGGGAAAGTGGGGGGATTCCAGGTTAAGAATTGGATTTGTGTTCAAATGCTGACTCTATCCTCACTTTGTTCATGAAACACTTAAAAAAATATTAAACTTACATCATATATGTTAAAGGAAATCAACACCTAGAGGATACACTTATATCTCTCCCTATTTGTACATACTCCTTCCTTATTTTTTGGCTGGCTCAGGCTGTCTTAAGAGTGGGTCTAGTAAGGCATGCGGAGCTGGGAATTGAACCAGCTGGGTTTGCACCAGCAGGTGCTTAAACAATTGAGCTAACCCCCAAGCCCCTCCCCCACTTTTTCTTACTTTTTTTACAGATTTATTTTATTTTATTATTTATTTATTTTTTGTGGTACCAGGGATTGAACTCAGGACCTGTGCTAGTCAGACATGCACTTATTCTACTGAGCTATCTCCTTGGCCCCCTCTCCTTCCTTCCTGATTATGCTTTGGCTTTATTTGTTCACTTTTCAGGGAGTCTATGTGAAGAAATGTGCTGAACAATAAAATAGAAATAAAACAAGTCCCATGAAATGATCTACTAGAAGTGAACATGGATTATAGTTCACAGAAAATAAAAATCAATTCTCTATCATTTTTTAAAGAATAGAATAAATGGGGTTAAAGACGGGACCATGTACAGCTCTTTGAAATGATTTCCACATGCTGAATTTAGAGGCATCATTTCCTAAAATATGAAAGCAACTTTGTAGAATCATGGCTGAACATATTTTGACAATTGATGGAGGAAGGGAGCAGTGTCGAGTGGAAAGTACTGCTTCAGTCAGCATAGCAGAGACAAATACGTTTCAAAACTGTGAAACCACAAACCTCTGCTAATTTTGCAAGACAGTTTGCGGCGACAGGAGTCCACTGAGAATGAGTGACGCCAGTGCACTTAGTTTCACATTTAAGGAGGTTTATTAGAGTCAAGGAGTTGAAAAATTTCTGTATTTGAGTTGAAAGAGCAGTGCATGCTTAAAATTCCCAGAATTTGCACACGTTCAGTAGGTTTTAGTTCGAACCAGGAATTTGCATTTACAGAACTCTCAGGATGTTCTTTCTGATCAACTTCCAGTTGGGGAAATTTTTCTATTTTTTTCTTTGCAAATGTAAATAAAAGTTGCTTTTGACCTTCACGCTCTACGCAGAAATAACACCTAGTTTATCAAGTTTTGGACACTAGGAAGAAGAAGCAGAAAGCAAAAACTCCTCCTTAGGAACATGTTAATAAAGCAGCAATTCCAAGATTAAGAGCGCAGATGTGGGGCTTCTTTTCTTGCTTCCGGCTGTGTCTGATACTTTGCCTCTGTTTCTGCCTTGTATTGTTTTTTTACATTTATAATAGTACAGTTTCACTATATACTGTTCTATAATGCTTCCTCGTTGGGTGTTTCTGTGATTAGTCAGGACACAAACTGCTTACAGCAGTGTCATTTCCTGCATGAACATCTGATAGCAGCAGTTCCCTGCTTCAAATCATCATGGCTACCCATCAGGGTGGAATAAAGCCAACCTCCTTAGGAGGAGCGCCAGCCCTTCTAGATGTTCACATAAGGTTATGGGAGGGAGTTAGTAGAGCCGAGACCCAAAGCAGCCACAGCAGTGAAGAGGGTGTTTCTGTAACTCTGGTAAGATGTGGTTTGGTGAAGGTCAAGGTCAGCAAGAGGACACAGGGTGGCAGGGACACAGGTAATGACTGCTAGTAGGAAGACCCCAGACTTCTTGGGGGACAGAGGTGCTGCTTGTTGCTAGATGATGAATGAATGGGAGGAGAAAGGATTGCTTACCTTTTTCTCATTTGGCAAATATATAGGAAACATCACTCAAACTGCTGTCTTCAATATAGAACAGAAATGAGGCTGTGGAGATAGCTTGGTGCTCTAAACACCTGTCTGGCATGCCCAAGGACCTGGGTTCGATCCCCAGTAATAGATGCTGTGCTGCTCCCAGAACCCTGAACATGCTAGGCTTGCCCCATAACCAGGCACTGTGGTGTAAAGCCTATAATCCTAGCACTGGGGAGGCTGAGACAGGAGGATGACTATGAGTCCAAACTGTGTAGTGATAGCCTGTACCAGATAAATAAATAAATAAATAAATAAATAAGAAAGATTAACACATTTTAAATGCACTTTTGGAAAGAAATGTGAGTTTTGCTTGCATCGTTGAGGTGCATGGCTGTTATGCCCGTCTAGTGCTATCTACTAGGTGACTGGGTTGTAGGACATCAGCTTTAAGGGGAAGCAGGGTGTGGACTACTGAATATGCAGCCACCTCTTGGTGCTGCATTTATGTTGGGATTCGATGTTACCACATGTGCTACGTGGTGTAAGGACTTAGTAAAAACAAAGATGCAGCTCTTTCTCTTCTAAAGAATCCAGGAGGTACATGGTGCAAAGAGAGGGTAACAGCTCTGCCGATGTTCTTTTCTCAGTCCAGTTCACTTTTCAGCTATCTCTGGGTCAAAATTCTGGAATCAGTATGTGTGTGTATACACAGTACAGTTGGGATAGATAACGCTGTGCTTCTACATAATTCTATGAGAGGCAAGATCTGCACTAATGGTGTTGGACAGGATATTATGTCAGCTTCTAGTACTACGGTCATCCATTAGGAAAATAATTATTGAATTTTTGATATAATTCAGGTATAAAAAATAAGTAAACAGCTACACTCTTAATTTACTGATAAGAGACATCTGCTAAAATAATATCTGTAAGTATAATATGTATGCACCTTGTACGATACCAAAACATTATGAAAACAGTTTGCAATGTATTAATTTATCGAATCTGTCTTGCTAAGGTGTCTTAAAACTGTCTAATTGATATTTGTACGTCAATAAAATAAAAAATAAATAAATAAAATCTGCTAGCGTTCTAACATTCATAGTTACACACTCATTTTACTGGTAAGCTTGGAAGAGGAAGAAAGAAGACTGTGACATGCCTCATTAAAAAAAATAATAATTGAAAGTGTGGCATTTCTGCTAATACTTCATTGGTTGGAAGGTTATTATAGGTTTAAATTAGGTTCAAAAGACCCTGAGTCATGTAGTATTTTTCTGGATGGATATGTGTCTGGTTAATTGAAAGTTTTTGGATTTTTAGTTTTGATTTTTGATGTAGGATCTTTCTATGCATTCAGACTCCTAGTGATCCTCCTGTCTCAGCCTCCCCAGTGCTGAGATCACAGGCGTGCACCATCACACCCAGTCTTGCAGGGGCATGGGAGGCATCCAGGATTCCTAGGCAGGCATGGCTCGCGCTATCAGAGGTCGAACTCAGGTACTTACATTCGCCAGGCAGACACTTAGACAGCCAAGCTAGCTCCAAAGCCCCCGAAAGTTTGTTTTAAAATGTGAAATACTCCAGGTGTGGGGACGCATAACTGTAACCCCAACACTGTAAGCGATGGCAAGGTGGCAGGAGTATCTTAGATTAGACCCCAGTTTAGACACCTGGAAATGTAGGAAAACCCATCTCAAAATAAAAAATAAAAAAAGCTGAGGATGTAGTGAAGGCTCAGGTTCAGTTTCCCTGTACTGAAGAAAAAATAAATAAATAGGAGAATAGTACACCTATTGAGACATACGTCAGCTTTTATCAAGGGAGTAGGAATGCTATGCAGGGAGAACCAGGGCAAGAGGACAGTGAGGTGGACTTTGAAGGCTGGGCAAGCATTTCCCCGTTTTGTAGGCCCCTCTCGTAGACTTCGCCCCTTTACTTATCTCTTGGAGTAACTTCTGGATTACACTTTCCTGGTTTTCAGTCACTGCTTTGGGTACTTGTCCATGTCTGGCTTCTGTACCAGCACTGGCCTACCAACAAAGACATGGCTAGAAAAGCTAAATTTTATGAAAACATCTAGATTATTTTATTATTCAAATTGTATCTGAATGAAATCTAATCTGAGTATTTTTAGATCAAAAATGTATTTCTTTAACTCAAGTTTTGAAGATGCCATCTTAAGATTCCTGTAACAGTTATCAAATCATTTATATAGACCATTTATTTTTGCTGTGTTTGCTTTTTCAATGATTTTGTTTTGTGGAAAGTCGATGTTCCTATATCTTATTTGGGATTGCAACTCCAGAAAAGGTACCATGGATAGTTTAATGTAAAGATAATTTTTATTTGTTTCAAATTGAAATTTTTATTGTCACACCTGTTACAAGTTGGTTATAGATGGTAACAGGTATTTGTAAAGTTTTTATTTTGCTAGTCATATGCACTGAGTTTGAAAAAGACCTATTGGAATACATTTCATGTATGTAACACATTCATATCAAAGCTCACCATTAGAAATTTCCAAATAAGCAGACTCCAAGGAGATCAATTATACTTTAGACAGTGAGCCAAAGAATTTCTAGTCACCTGGTTTATTATAGTATCATGCATACAATGAAATCTCATAAGATAACTGTCAATTATATTTAATTCATTTCATTAGTAGAGAGGCCAGGCATTTTTGTGCATTTCACTGAGAATTCATGGTACTAAATATACAATTATATTGTAAGTTGCTTTATTTTAAAAAGTGCCTGTTTGTGACAGGATATGATTGACATTTTGGCAGAACTGTGTAGAACTCCGGAAATAATATTTATTACTTAACTAATGCTTTTGCAGGGAAGGTTCAAGTATTGGAAAATATTTCTGCAGAAAACCTGGTAATTGCTCCTGGGATTGTACAGCTTAGGGTCAGAGCTGCATCTCTTTGGATGCCAGCTGAGCTATCTCATAGGGCTTCATGAATGTGTAAAAAGTTTCCATGTTCATACATTCATTACACAAATGTCGGATGAAGGTTGTTATGTACTATAATATGTCACAACATTCATTACAGAGTGTTAACACAACAGATCTGGCTTGTGCCAGCAGCAGAGTGACTTATTCTACGCAGGAATAACAGGAAGATACATTCACACACATGTACATAGAAGGGTATTTCAGATGCCAAATTCCAAACTGAGTCTAGATTTTGAAAGTAGGTGGCAATAAAATTCATAAAACTTTTAGCTCCCTCCCCTAAATAAAGAAATTAAAAAGCTCAAAAAAGGGGGGAAAAGGGGGGGTGAGAAGGGAGATAGAGAGAGAGAGAGAGAGAGAGAGAGAGAGAGAGAGAGAGATAATCTGGATTTGAGGGAAGACCTGCTGGTGTTCTGTGCATCCTCCTCTCCTACCCCAACACAGTGAGCAAAATCTACTCAGTTGGATTTCCCAGCATGATAAGGAAGACTCCTAGGAGATAAACCTGAAAGTGGCACATGATCTCCAGCAGAAGGGAGGCCCTGTGGGCAGCCAGCTCCTACCTGAGATGGAACAGTACCAGGGCTGCTGGCTACCTTCTCTGGAAGTAAGTAAGAAGTGGTTGAAATGCAGAGAAGACTCCTACCAGGATCACTTCAGGTTCCTTCTCAGATCAGGTCATCTCCAACAGGCAAACAGACCTTAACCAGTAGACTGGATTTACCTCATTCCTTGACCTCAGGTCCAGAGGCAGCAGTAAACAAGTCATCCAGTGCTTTCCCAGCTTCTAGGGAAGAAGAGAAAGTCCTTCCAGTAGCGAGGGCCTCTTAAAACACCACAGAAGAACTAAGGAGGGAGATACTTCTCACAGGTCCCTTACTCTCGAAGTCAGATGCTAACCCACAGTAGCATCAGTTGAATGAGAATTTATACTCTGGTCCATGCTCCTCGGGGCAAGACGAAACCCCAGAGATAAGACGGAGCAGAAAGATAGTAAAGGGAATGCTACTTATAATTCTGTGCCTAAATTTCCTCATCTAAAGAATGACATCATAGATTTATTGAGAAGATTACTAGGGATAGATATATAGCAAGCTTAGGACAGTGACTGGCACATACTAAGTACTATGCAGAATGAGGAATCATTTCAGAGACAAGAAATAGTTCCTACATACAGAACGAAAGGATCAAAGGGGCCAGGTTTTCAGGAATGAGAATGTCAACCATAGACAGAATCCAAATAGGGAAGGAAACATCACACACAGGGTCCCAGAAAGCTTGCACTTATTTATTTTTGCACAATGATTTCAACTCTTCATCCCAGTTTTCCTCTGGAAACTTTAAGGTTCTTCATGACAAGAAACAAAAATTGCCAATATTATCTGATCAAAACAATTCTTCCCTCTTTATTGTAATTGTTACCTTGCATGGAATAAAGTCAAACATTGCTTGAGAGAAGAGTAGTGCTGATTATGCTCGTGAAATGGGAGTATGGTAGTAGCTGAGTTTCCCTAAGTAGATCAGGAGTGCTGCCCAGGACATTGTTTACTCCTGTCAGTACCCTATTGAGCAGCCATCACTTAGAGCAGAGATTTCCAGCCCTGTGTTCCTGGTGGATGATTCTTCTCCACCTTATTACTACTTATAGCTCCCAGGTAGAGCAGTGGTCCCTGACTGGCAGGTAGGGGCTGCACATATATCCAATGGGAGCAGAGGTGTATGGACGCTTAAAGAAACTTCACAGGGATACAAATGAAGGATGATTTTGTACTTGTATCTACAAAATAGTTAAGATAGATATACAGCTACTTTGTCTTAATTCAGTGAGAAGAAAGATTTGCACTAATAGTGTTTGGACAGGACATCATGTCTGTATCTTGTACTATGAATAACCACTACGAAGACAACAATATGTAATGTATTAATTATAGAGACTGTCCTACTAATCGGTTTTGAAACTGTCATTGCTGTTTGTTTCTCAGTAAAAGTTAATTTTAAAATAAGAAGCTTCTAAGTGGTTCTGCAATGGGTTGCCCTCCTCCTCTTTTCCCACCATCCTGTCCGTTCATTTCTTTTTTTTTCCATTCACTTCTTGAGAGTCCAAGTCGATTCATGAGGCCTTTTTGAAAAGGAAGTGAGGTTGGGCACTACAAACTTTAAAAAAAGATAGATTTCTTAAGATCTAATTCATGAACCATACATTTTTTTTCATATAAGGAAGCATTTAATATGAGACATCATACAAATAAAATTTGTATAAACACAAATCCACAGTCATAACACATAGGACAAAGTAAAAAATAGATAACTGGCAGCTATATACAGTTGGACAGTATGTCTTGTACACTAGAAAATCTTCTACAAAATAATCATTAGAGCATTAGAAGGCCAGTGTTCAGCATAGTCCTGGGAGATTTCTTTGGCATCTCCTGTTTCTTCTTCTTTAGTATGGCTGGCAATAGTTTTGGTGGTCACTACCTCCTCAAGAAGCGTGGCCATAAGCCAAGCTTGTTAATTGCTGTAATCTGCACATCCCTGTCCATATTTGTAGTTCCCAAAGTCGTATCTGGTATAAGCATATCTACCATAGCCACTTTAGTTTTGATCACCACCATGGGCATTATTGTAATTTCCAAATACTTGATCATAATAGTTATTAAATCCTTGGTTCCAGTTTTGGTCCTGACCTTGACCATGACCCCTAGTACCAACTCATCCACCAGCTATAGCACCTCTTCCTCCTTTTTGTCTTTTTGGGTTGTGAAACTTTGTTTTTTTTTTTTTTTTGAGGAACCAGGGATTGAACTCAGGGCTTTGAGCTTGCCAGGCAAGCGCTTATTCTACTGAGGCATCTCCCCGGCCCCCTAGGTTGTGAAACTTTGATTTCACACTTTCCAGAACCAATTTGATGGTATGTGCTTTCTAACAATTTCTTGACTAGTAGTTCATCTGCATATATCATGAAACAAAATCCTGTCCTTTCATTTGTTTTTATATCCATGGGAAGTTCAATACGTTCTACCTCTCCAAAAGCTCCAAAATATTCTTTAATCTGTTCTTCAGAAGTATCTGAGCTCAGTCCCCTATAAACACCTCTTTAGGGGGTTCTTTCCCTTTTAAAGCTTTGGCTCTTTTAGGGCCTATCAATTTGCCATCCAGTTTGTGTTCTTTTAATTCCAAAACCTTATCAACACTAGCAGCATCTTTGAAAAGTACAAATCCAAATCCTCTTGATCTTCCAGTGACTGGGTCTGTTTAATTATGCAGACTACGGTTTCCCCAACTTGAGACAAGTACTCCGTCAGATCTTTCTTGCTTGTATCCCAGCTCAAGCCTCCAATAAACATTTTACCGTCATCCTGCTAGTTCTTGCTCATGTTGATCTTGGGCCCCTTGGTGAACTCCTCTATATTGCTATGCTCGTTCATGTTCTTGATGGTGGTGGAGCTAGATTTAAAACAGTGGCGGAAGAGCACAAAATACAATTGACTCCATGTAAACCAGACAAGTTAATACTTTTGAGTACAGTTACAGATGTGTGCAACCAATCTCTCAGTTCACTGTGGGACATTTTTTTCATCACCACAAATGGAAGATCTGTGCCTTCTGGTTATTACTTCCTGTCTCCTATCCCCATGCCCACCACCCACCCCTAAACAACCACACATCTATTTTATATTTTGTAAAAATTTGCCTGCTCCAGATAGCTCTGTGACTATTATCACAATACATGTACTTCTTGGTGAACTGAGCTTTTATTTATCTCAGTGCTTTCAAGTTTCTTCTATGTTACAGCATGTATTAGTATTTTGTTCCTTTTTATTGCTGAAAAATACCCCATTGTCTGCATATACTGTATGGGGGTATCCTTTAACCTGCTGAGGGGCATTTGAATTGCTTCTAGAATATACAACTATGGTGTATTGCATCAAGCCATAGAAAGGATTTTATCTTTGATGAAATTACTGGATTGCTGATGCCTAACCATTTCCAGATTCAAGAGAGAACTATCACCTACAGAATTACAAACAAAAGCAGAGACATCACCATAACTGTCAAAACATAAAGCTGATTGATTTCCAATGTTAAAAAGTCAAAGAGAGTCCACAGAATTGGAAATTAGGTACCAACGCTAAGGGACTGTCTTGGACTCTGGAATTTCTGAACTCAGTTTCGCTGTACCTGTCTCTGCTGCTAATTATCACTGATACTTTATTTGTAGGTTGAAGAACAGGTGTGGATTAAATCACCAAGAATTAAAAAAAAAACCAGATTCTTCTGACACTTGACTGGAGGTTGAACGAACACATTTCTTAAGGGATATAGCAGCTTTTAATATAGTACTGCCAAAATATTAGGTAAATCATTTTTTCTTCCGTCTTGGCACAGTGTACATAAACATACAATAGTTTGTTTAAATATTCATAGACTCCCAGCTTGCAGTACAGTAACTTAATAATAAAATATTTTGAAGAGGGGCCGATGCTGTGTAGCTTGTGATACCACTAATGGGTTTGAAGAGGATGCTAATGCATTGTAGGAGGAAGTGAATTGAGCTCTCGTGTGTAAAGGAGGATTATAAAATATAATTATGAAAAGGGGGCAGTGGCAGGCTTGAGGAAGTTCTGTTGATGTGTGGGTACTACAAACGACATGTTTTGTTGATGAGAAAGAAGGTTTTTGATAGATATTTACTGTGCTGGCAATCTTCTCTATCCGGAAACAGAGAGTGAATTATAGAAATGGCCATTTTGTGAGCACCAGAATGAAAATTAAGTAGTGTAAAATGGGGGCTGACAAAACCCAGGCCGCTTTTCCTTCGGAACAACTGTTGTCTAGGAAAGCTAGCTTTCAGATCAAGAATTTCATGAAGAAAAAAAAAAGTGATATGACTATCAAAGTAGAGGAAAAACTCTACTTTTTTTTTTTTTGTTTTAAAGCTTTAGGAATTATAGAAAATTAAATAATTCATAATATCATGCTGGGACTGGAGAAGCATAAAGACTTTTCAAATATCATTCTTGGGCAGCTTTGACAACTTGTTATAAATTATGGTCATCAGCTCATCCCTCAGCCCCCTGAAGCAAAAAGAAGAAAAGCTCTTAGTTTATCAACTGAGTATTTATAAACAGGCATGATACCTAAGACCTCAGTTGGGGTTGAGAGAGAGAGTCCCTAATTGCCATAGGTTTGGTTTTCAACTGCACTCCTTCCCCACTTGAGAAACTCTTTATGGTATGTTTAATGCTCACTGATTTACTCCAAACTTTAAACAAAGGGTATATGGGACACAGCAATAAATCTTATTTTTCAGAAGAGCTTGACTAAACAAATGTACCCACTAACCAGAGTCATTTGCGAAGATCGGTCTGTGTCCTAATAATTTAGGCAATATTTAACACATTTGCTAAATGCTATACTTCTGAAAATAAATTCTTAAAACAATCACACATATCTAAAATACGTACATAGCACCGCTTAAAACAGATGCTAATATTTGCTGTGCTTTTTCAGCCCTCTATCTTTCCCATCTTTTTTTCTCTTTTGTTTCATATGAGTGTATTTTTACTGATTTACTTACCTGCATCTTCATCCCCTTTTATTCTCTTTCCCTCCTCAAAAGAGGCCACCATTGAGAAATGGTTTTTAATTTTTCTCATGCATTTTCGATGTAGCTGATACTTGTGTGAATATACGCATGCACATTACTTACTTGCAATGTGATGTAAAAGAGTACATTTCTAGTCTGCCTCTAATGGTATCCTTTTGCGACTTTTCATTTTAAGGTTTGTGTGGCTATATTTTCATGTACTTACACTGCTATTTCCTATTTTGTTGTATTAACAAACCAAACTTTTGCTATCAATTTCCCTCTTGAAGGGCTAAATAAATAATACATATGAATATACACCACAAGTTAAAAGCCATTGAAACATTTAAAGTAAAATATTTAATTATGTCCACTGGTAACTTTATGTTGGGTACTAAGGGTTGAACCCAGACCCTTTGCACTGCATTATATCCTCAGCTCTTTTTATTTTTTTGTTTTGGGACAGGTTTTTAATTTATAATCTTCAAGCTTCATCTCCCATAGGGCTACTCCAACATACCCAGAGTTGGTAAGTTTTTGACTGAATATTTTGGTTTTTTATATTATTTTTTCTTTCTCTGTCTGGATAGTATTACTCTGGATATCATATGTACTACAAAATGTACTAGTCTGTATTATATTTTGTTAATCCTTTGTTTAAAGTAACTGCTTAATATTGAAATTTTAAAATTTCATTGTTCTCAGTTTTAGCATCTCCTATCTTTTGTGTTTTCACTGTTTAGAAATTCTCTTTCATATGAATATCAAACATACATTCATTAATATATTTAAAAATTGCAGAGCTGGCCACATAGCTGAGCACATTAAAACACCTGCTTTGGCAGATACAGGGACTGGGTTTGATCCCTGGCATATCAAGCAGGCCCCGCCCCCAGGTGTGCCCTGAGGTGGTGATTGAGACTGGGCATGGTGGCATGCATCTGTAATCTTAGCACCTGGGAGGCTGAAAACAGGAGGATCACTATGAGTGATCTTCTGTAGTGTAGTGAGACTCTGTACTAAATACATTAAAAATAAAACAAAATAAAATAAAAATTCAAAGTAAACACTTTAGATCTTAATACGTGTGTGTGTGTGTGTGTGTGTGTGTGTGTGTGTGTGACACATGCTAGGCAGACACTCTGTCAGGGAGCCACACCTGCAGCTCTGCAATAGGGCGGTACTCAGCTTTCCATGGTGGGATAAAATATCTGATCTGCATGAGTTAAAGGAGGAAAGATTCATTTTGGCTCATGGTTTCAGAGGTTTCAGTCCATGGCCAACTGGCTTAGAAAAATCTCAAAACACGGCAGATCAGCGTGGCAGAGGAAGCTGGTGGCCTATGGCAGCCCGGAATCAGTGAGAAAGGGACAAAACCCCCAGCCACGTCCTTCCTCCAACTAGACTACCTCACAGCAGCCCCTTTAACCTAATGAGCTCCCCAAGGGATTAGTCCATTAGGGCCCTTATGATTCAGTCACTGGGAAAAGTCCCCTCTCTGAGATTTGCCACCTCTGGGAATCAAGTCCCAGTGTGTGAATCACTGGGGGACATTTGGTATTTGAATGGTATTTATGTCTAAAGTGCCTCCCCCTCTTCTACGTGTGGAAGATGACTGCACCGTGAAGCTTCATCCACAGGTGAGCTCAGGAGCTGGACGTGTTATTAGGGGCTACCTACCGCTTGGAGGCAGGCTGCTGAGGACAGTGTCTGAAAGGCGGCGTTCTTGGCCCCAGCTCCTTTCTTCCTATCTTTCTGTTTCCCCACGGCCACAGGGTGATTATGTCTTCCCTGACATGCCCTTCCACCAGGATGCTTCTGCCTTGCAGCTAGCTGAATATGAATTGAATACTCTGAACTGTAAAAATATTAAACCTCTCTTCCTTTCAGCAATGAGTCTTTTATTGGTTAATTTCTTTACAATTGAGTTTTGAGAGTTCTGGGTAGGAGAATTTTGCTAGCTACATGAATAGCAGATATCTTCTCTCAGTTGGTAGTTTCCCTTTTATTTTCCTAATCATGTATTCCACAGAGCAAAAATTTTAATTATGATAAAGTCCAAATTATCTTTTTAGAAAGTTGGCTGTGCTTCTAGCTTTGGATCCAAGATTTTTTTTGCCTTACCCAAGGTTGTAAGATTTTTTTCCTATGTTTTATTTTACAAGTTTGATAATTTCTTATTTTCCACAGTTTATAATATATTCTGATTTAATTATTATAATAAGCCCAGGTTATAAATTGGTGAGATTTCTTAATATGGATGTCCAATTATGCTAGCAATATTTGGTAAAAGACTATACTTTCTCCAAGCAGTTTTTGCACTTTTATCAAAATCAGATGGCCTACTTGGAGTCTATTTTAATACTTCGCTATCTTAATAATTTTGAGCTTTATAGATTATAGAATAACACAGTGCAATTTTTACTCATTTCTTTCAAAGTTGCTTTGACTATCCTAATTTTTTTGTATTTCCATATATGTGTCTTTGATTTATTTGCCTGTATCAAAAAATTCTGCTATAATGCTGATTTGGTTTATGTTGAAACCAGAAAACAATTTGAACAAATAATGTTTGTAGTGAGTCCTCAATAGATGAATAGGACATATTTTTCAATTTTTATAGGTTTATTTGATTTCTTTCACAGTGTTTATTATGTATTTTGTTGTTTGTACCTAACCAGTACTGCTTTTTAATTTCGACTTCTACATGTTTAAATTTAATATGTGGGAATGAAATAAAATAACACTTATTTTGTATTTATATTTGGAGTAAATTATTTTTAAGGTAGTTAAAATTTTGATGAATCAGTATAAAATACATTTCCTTTTCAGCTTTTAATTTTTTATCTTTTCATAATATTTTTGCTGTAAATAATTTTGTGATAATTGTAAATTGATTTTCTTATTTTTAATTTTTTTAAAATTTGGTATAGGGTCTCACTACCCACCTCAGACTCATAGTGATCCTCCTGTCTCAGCCTCCCCAGTCTTAGGATTATAGGTGTGAGTCATCACACCTGGTTTTAGTGGCTGGTGTAGCAGGCCATGGGCTCCTGGGCTGGCATGGCACAGGGTGGGGGTTGAACCCAGGTCCTTGTGCTTGCCAGGCAGGCACTTAGACAGTTGAGCTATCTCCCCAGCCTTATAATTTGCTGACACTGCACGCAGCTTCTTCAGAATGAAGCATTCGTAGCCCCTTTTTATCTTACATTTTCAGCCAGGGTCTTTTCACTAAGTTGCTAAGTTGCACAAACTTCAGTTTGTGATCCTCAAGCCTTACCCTCCCAGAGCATGTTGATTACATGTGTGTGCCAGTTACCAATTGTAGACTATATCATAATGATGTTTTATTTACCATTATTTCTTGGTGCATAGAAATATTATATTTCTATATTAATCTTGCATCAATAATGTCACTAGACTCTACCATTTAAAGTTATAGTTTTTATTGTATGTGTAACTATTATGATTTTAATATATAATCAATTTATAAAATATTAATGAGACATTATATTATGTTTTTCATGTTAATGTCTAAAATCAAGGTACATGTTTTATAATCACAGGAGGCTGCTGATTGGACCATCAATTAAAAGTTAAAATGAAAAGTGTTTTGCTTAAACAATAGAGTCTTTCCCAACTAGTATTAAGGAAATATTTCATTGCTGCTTAAATTTATGTTTAAGTTAATTAAAGTAATAAATTCACTTCCCACCCACTGGTGGAGATAAAGAGACACACAGGAAGCCACTGACTGCTTTATTGGTGAGCATAGCTTTCATTAGTTTCAATGTTTTCCATTTTTCTCTGTAATGTTTTACCTGTTTCATTTTTTATCGTGTTTCCTTTGAATACATTCTATTATTTTTTTAACTGAATAATTATTTAATTTAAAATGCTTCTCTTATGCTATCATGATTGATTTAATAAGGCTATTATTTTATTTACAGTATTGGTTTACATGCATCTGATTGTCAGTTCAGTTTCATATTCATTCTAGATCTATATTCAAATCTGTGACTCAAGAATAATTTAAGGACATTTACAAAATTTCCAAATATCTTTGTGTTATTTCTATCATTTGAACTTCCTTGTATCGCAGATAATTTAGTGGTTATAATATATATTCCGGATTTTGCTGAGACTTTACTTGTGGTCTGGTATATTTCATTTATTCTTAAGGCCAAGCTCTAAATTTATTTTGTGTGTTTAGTAATTTTTAAGCAGTGTGGTCTGTCAATGATAAAAGACAGCCTGTTGCAATCTCCTGCTATTCTGTTAATTTCTTTGTAATTTTAGAAGTTTGAGTAATATATATATATATATATGTATGTATATATATATATATATATATATATATATATATATATATTTTATGAATCTCTTTCCACATCATAATATCTTTTTTTTTTCTTTGCTTAGGCAGAATATTTTATTTTTTTATTTTTTTCCATTTATTTTTATTTTATTAAAATACAAATGTCAATCAGACAGTTTCAAGACACCTTAACCGTACAGAGTCGATGAATTAATGCATTGCAAACTGTTTTCATAACGTTTTGGTATTGTATAAGGTGCATACATGATATTATATTTACAGATATTATTTCAGCAGATATCAGACGGCTCAGTAAAATAAGCACTTCCTTGGCAAGCGCAAGGGCCTGAGTTCAATCCCCAGTTCCACCAACAAAAATAAATAAATTCTTTGAGTAATATATTTAAGACAAAAAGTTTTGAGAGCCCACAGTTTCATGTTGTTCTCCTCCTTCTGCAGTAGTTGCTGTGGGTCCTCTTCCGCTTCCTTCCGTTCCTCCTCCTTCCTCTCCCCGTGCCTCTCCCAAACACTCTCTCGCTGTCCCTTCCCCTCTCTCCCTCCCGGCTTGAAAGTAACTGATGTATTTGGGAGTTGAGGCCAGAAAACTTGAGTGAGAAAAATAGGGGAGGTAGAGCAAAGGAATAGATAGCGTGGGGATACCCGAGTGGGAGGAAGCTCTCTGGCAGCTGGGGAGGCTGGGAGATGAATTCTCTGATTCACTCCTCAAGGGTTGCCCCAGGATGTTAACTGCTTCACACCTCCAAACTTGTCACAGGGCAACCAGCTGGGCTTACCAAGTCCTGGAGCAGAGAAGATGAGAAACAGCCCTGAAGCTGGGGTTCTGTTATGGTGGAGGCAGCCCCGCAGCAACAGCGAGGGCTCAGGGGATGCGGAGCGTTGGGGTGGGCCACCAACCACGCAGTTTAATTTTTAAAATCCTACCTGAGATTGCTCTTGATCTGTGTCTGTTTTCATTAATTAGTTTTTTTTCTCAGTACTTTTATTCTATTCCATTGGCTTTTTCCTCTCCCATGACTTGGTAACTATTAAATATATTGAATTTTATTCATGTTAATTTTTGCCTTTTTACTGATTTTGAAAATAAAATTTTTGTTAGTATTTTTTTGATGGCTGTCCTTAAAATTTGAATACAAAATAGTTATCTTAGCCTAAAGTTAAATATTTCTGTTCCTTAAATTTATTTAAGACCAAAAATAGACATCTTAACCTGGAAATTCCCCATGATGTTTATGGGTAGTTGTATAGCATTTTAACTTGTACTGGTCCTCATAATCCTATTAATAGTTGACATTACGTAGCCAATGCTTACGTACTAACTTGTTTGTGCGGCATTGTTTCTTGTATTACATATCTTCAATTTGGTTTCAGTTTCTTTTTTTATTATTTATGTCTTTTGATGCTACTTTCAGTAAATAGTAATTTTTTTCTTCTTTGTCTCTCTTTTTGTCCCTATCTTTCTGTCTGTCTGTCTCTCTCTCTATTTCTTTTTTCTCTGGCCAAAATGGTGTTACTTCTCACTGTAAAAATTTATTCAACCACTTACAAACTCCTGTGTGACACAATTATTTTCTCAACAAAATTTCGTTGTTGTGTGGTTTCATTATCTCGTCTATTTACTCCTCATTTCTTTGTAGATAATTCATTTCTTGTTCTGCTGCTTCTTATGCTTTTTTCTCTGTTCTGATAGTTGCTTTCACAGCATTGTATCTGGATGTGGAATTATTTTTCTTACGTGTTCTGAAGTCATTGAACACACATCTTCCATCTGAGGACTTATGTCTTTCATTTTTTTTATGAAAAATAACTTGGTCGTTTTCTCCTTTCATTTTACCTTTACCTTTTCCATCTATTCTTTTCTTTTGTAATTACTTCAGGCATGTATCAATATTCCTCATTTTGTCTATTATGTCTCCTCACCATTGTATATTTTCTATCTTGGTGACCTTTAGTGAATCATTCTCTGTGTTTTCCTCAGGTGCATATTTTAGCTTATACATTCTTTTATTTTATTTCTATTCTATTATTCAACTTATCTACTGAGATTTTAATTTCTATTAGAATAACTTTTTATTTCTGTAAGTCCTCTTGGCTAGTTTATATATATTTTGATCTTATTTCAGCCCATCCAACTTGGTAACTGAAATACTAATGATTTTAATTTATTTATTTTTTCTTTATCCACTTTTTTGATTGTTGCTTTATTGTCTAAAACTTTGCGATTCTAATCACTTTTGCTCATGCACATTGCATTCATTTCTTTTATATTTGGTAATTTTTCTTTGTGATCACATGGGGTGTGTGTGTGTGTGTGTGTGTGTGTGTGTGTGTGTGTGTGTTTCTTCCTGACCTGAGAATCATTTGGTCTGAGATTTGTAATTGTCCAGGGATCTCAGGATGGTCAGCGGTTCACATCCAAGGTTTACACTAATTCAGCTCGGGTCTTCTCAGCTCATGTAATGATATTTGATCACATAGAAAGTGTACCTGGGCTTAGATGTCCGGCACAGCTTTTGTTTGCTTTGCTTTCCAACACGGCCCAGTCAGAGATAACCTCTTTGTGCTCTTCTGGTCTTCCTGTTCCTGTGGACAGAATGTTTGCTCACTCTCTGACTTGTGTGCTGTGCAATAATCCCAGTTTTATTAGGTAGTGTTTTCCCCGTTAACTTTTGCTTTACATAGATGTTAGTCTTACCTTTGACTACCACCCGAATACTAAAGTCTAGCCTTTGGCTGACCAAGATTGCACCCTTCTCTTTATCTAAACACCAAGAGAGCTGCTGAGGAATCTCCTGACCCGCTATTCTGCATTTCTATTGCCTTTTTAGATGACTTCTAGAATTACCTTTTAATTACTGAATGCTCGACTAAACAACAACAAAAAAAATCATTCATTTTTTATCACTGTTTTAGAAACATTAAGAAATGTGTAGGAAGAGAGTCATCAGAGTTAGGCTGCCATGTCTCCAGATCTAAAAAGTAGAAATTCTTTGGAAACAGGTTTCAGGACGTACTTGCAATCTAGAGACTAAATGATCTGATTAGTGAATAATCATACATTACATGTCCAAGTTGACAAAGGTGCAAATAGCAGCTCATAGGGATAATGCCAGTAAATTTGCTTCCATTCTAAGATTTTAAACTAAGGTTTTGTGAAAATAGAGGGAACAGAACATGTATTTTTTCCAGTGTACATTATGCGGTGCTGTCACATTATACAGAACCTGTGACATTAAGTAGACCAAACATAAAAACTCAATATTTGCTCACTTTTCTCTATGCTCCACAGTGCTGCTGAATAATTCAGAGTCATAACAAACAGACTGAGCCCATCACATTTTCAGCCACTTTTACCTGACCCAGGGAGTGGGGAGCAATTGTCTTTCTCTTTCTTTGTATTTTTGGCCCTATTTATAATCTTTCTGGAGCAATCTGACATGTGGCTGACAATGATTTAAATAACACTTAATCTGGTCAGTAGAAAAAAAAAAATACTGGAGAGACTCACTTCATTCAAATGCCGGACTTCTGCATTTTGTGTTTGTGGTGGTGACTTTGGCACCCGTGAAGCTGAGCTGCAGTCTTCGCTGCGCAGTCAGTTGCATGAAATTTCAGAGCAAGTCAAACACTACCTTTTGCATCATGCTGAAAAGCCACTGCAGAATTAACACAGTTCTTTGAATCACTAAAAGAGCATTTTGAGGGGTTAAGAGAAACCCAGCCGTTCATCCAGGAAGTACAGAAATGCTCTCGAGTGTGGTGCGATTTTCCCGCCCTTCAAAGGGTGTCTTCAGCATCACTCAGGGTACCAGCAGATGCTCCGGCAGAAGTTGGGACCAAGTTTCAATTGGACATGAAGAGAAAAGGTAGAGAAACAGAGAATGAGGCATAAAGGTTCTTAGACAGGGACAGGATCTTGTAAAAACTGAAAAGAGCAGGAAGGACAAAATAATCAAGCAGAGACAAAGCAGCAGCCTACAAATAAGAGAGGGGAGAGACAGGCATAGATTCTGACACTTGTAACCCTAAAGCTAGAGTGTATTTGTGCCAAAGATGTGTAAGTACTCTAAATTACAAGCTTTTTGAGGTCCAGGTTATCTATTTCCATGACATGTTCACCTTCATGTCTCTAAGCAGTGTTTTCTATACAATAGCAGCTTTTAAAATTTTTTGAAGAAAAAATAGTTGGGCAAGTAGAAGTGCTCTGTTTTATTAGAGCTTTTGTGTCTTGCTACTGTATGTATCTCTTCATTGGTCAATATTTTAGAGTTGGCTAACTATATTGTCATTTTACTATTACCTTCAGTATTATATTTTCATTTTAATTAAATTTCATTAGTTGGATAATTTGCATGAAATTTTATCTATGACTGAAGGAAATCTATTTGTTGAAATTTGACTTTTCTAAATAAGTACCAACATCCGCCTGATAGAAGCAATTTCAATTGTTAGTAGGGAATATTTAAACATTCACTTTTGTTTCAGTGCCAGATGTATTATATTCATTTAGAATTTATTTGATTGTTTTGAAGATGTGGCTATTATTTCAAGGTAATATAAGAGAAGCTGAACTGACACCTTGGACTGAGTAATGCCTAATTTTTGCAAGGCCCTGCATATGTGTGACATTGGCTTCTTAGTCAAGGATGTTCATAGATATTGGTTGGTTCTGCACTTACCACTTTACAAGGTTTTTTTGGGGGGGTAGATAATAGGCATGATATGTATTTCAAGTTGCCTTTTCAATAAAGCAGCATCTTAGGCAGAATCACCCCAACACTTTTATCTCATTTGTGGCAAATGGCTGGCCAATGTTCAAACAAACAGCATAGAAAAATAACACAAAGAGCTCTTTTTTTTTTTTTTTTTTTTGAAGTTATTTTCTTTTTTTTTATAGTTTGAAAAGTTTTTGAAATTTTATTTTATTTTATTTTTTAATTTTATTGAAACACAAATGTCAATCAGACAGTTTCAAGACACCTTAACCATACAGATTCGATAAATTAATACATTGAAAACTGTTTTCATAACGTTTTGGTATTGCAAAGAGCTCTTTTGAACCCTGTGAAGATTATTGTTTACTAATGAAATAAAACCCTACGTGCATACTCATTTTCACTATACTACTCATGGCTGCAGATGTTTACTGACTTTGCTCATGTGTTGCACACAATGTTTTATGAAGCTAGAATATAAATGAAATTGGATGGTAAATATAAACATTTAAAAGAAAAAAAGTGATTAAATGTTTAAAAAGTTCAAAAATGACTTCAAGAGACACAAGAAATTTAACAGAATGTGTGATTCCTTTCTTGGTATGCCTGAAACTAAGTTGAGAGCTGTGTCTTTCATGAAGGACAAAGCACAATATAGTCTTGGCACAAGAGATGATATAGGAAACCCAGTAGGCTAGATGGTATTTATTGGGATGGTATTTATTGTAGGGAGGCTACAAGTTATTTTGGAAAGACAGTTACAATAAATTCTGGCAGGAATCTATCATTTCCATCTCTGTGTAAGGAATATTGGGTAATGTGATAAACAATGTGTTCAGTCATTTTGTAGAAGATATATACAGTTTTTCTACAAATGGAAGAGGGTAAGGAGTGACTGGAGAAGCTGAAGTTATAATATGCAGTTGTAATACAGAGGTGTTACCTTTCTTCTTCTTTCTTTTTGTACTTTAGCACAGGGTCTACAGGGTCTCACAACTTAGATCAGACTCATAGTGATCCACCTGTGTCAACCTCCTCAGAGGTCATTACAGGCACATGCCACCACTCAACTGCCATCTCAGTGTGCCCCATTGGTGGGGCTGGCATGGTAGACCTGGGGACCAAACTCCCAGCCCCTGTGCCTGCCTAAGCAGGTGGTTTAATCTGCCGAGCTATTTGGCCCACCCTAGGAGTCGTACAAATTTAACTCAGAAAGAATCTCCTTTTGTTGGTTCAACAATTAGAGATCTAATCACCTGCAGAATCAGAGTTAATTCTTGATTAAACTATGTGAACAGACCAGAAGGGGGTTGTTTTTTTTGGGGAAAAATGTCTGAATGCTTTAGACACCAGATGCATGAGTACTATGAGATGATTTTTATTCTTATCTATGGCGGTGGGCTGTGACAATTGTCATTAATGGGGCATTATTGAAAAAATAGAGTTCAACCCTTTTAAGCAGTCAAATCATTTCAGATATGCATTATGAAAGGTAGTATTTTACTTAAAGACAAATACAAATGCTGGTATTATCAACTGGATACTTAAGGCACCAAAGAGCCTTGTAAGCATCTGACTTTAGAAAGACTCAGACTTTTATCTTTTTGGATTCTTGAACATAAATGAGCTGACATAAACCAACACTATTTAGCCATTAATAAAATCAATGGTCAAAATAAGAAGTCCTAAATTCAAGTATTAGCTCCACAATTTATTAACTGTGGAATCTTGGGAAAGTATGTCTTTGAATCTTCAATGTCCTTTTTTTCTGTATAATAGAAACAATAGTGAGAACAAGTTCAAGGCACTGTTGTGCTATGAGGAAATCCAAGCCCTTGTCAGAGTACCAACAATGTGCTGTGTATTTAATGTTATTAATTATATATATAATGGTTTCTCCCAGGTATTTGAATAAATTGTGCTAAGTTTAAAAAACACTAATTACAAAGTGTTTGTGAAGTTCTGTTTTAACGTGGTTGATGTTGAACTTTCATTTCTTATAATAATTAGCAATTAAGCTCAACTATATTTTAATGTTAGCTTTAGCTGGTGTAATAAGAGGGGACTTATTAATATTGTAGTTCCATGTATCAGTATGCTGCTGAGCAATTTGTGATAGATGAATTACTTTAAAATCTCTTAGGATACTAGTTGAGGTTCAAAATAGAGTGTTTGTGAATCCACCTCACAGAAGGCAGATTTCCTGTACCACTATGTGTAGGGAGAACTTTTAGGGTCTGGAACTGTGCTTGTACTATAGTCAGAGCTGAACTTACTGTCCCATGAGATCCTAGCAAGTGTGAGGGTGTGGAAGAAGTGGGAATTTACTGAGCAATTCAGAATCTGTGTGTTTATATATGGAATGGTTATGATTTAAAAAGCTGGTTCTTAGATCAAGAATGTTATTTTAAGCTAGAACAAGAGGCCTCTTGAGGGAAGGTGACACAAGGAATTGAGCTAAGGAGGACCTATTTTTATGTTTCTCTTCATTGGGACACAAGCTATGTACAAGATAATTCCCCTCCATGAGGACTTTCTGGTTCTCTTTAAAATAAAGAATGAAGAAGATGCACAAGCACACAGTAGAGTTGAAGTCAATGAAGATGTGGATTAACTAATGATCAACTTCTTAGGCTCAAATGAGCTGAATCAGCACGGATCCGGGTATGGAAGGCCATGAAGGTTGCTGCCAACAGCATTGAGCAAGACTGGTGAGGAAGATGCTTTGCCATGGCTGGAGAAGCTTGTCACGCTGGATTTCCTGATATAAGCTCAGCTGTTCTTATTGTTGGTGAAACTTAGGACCTTGCTATTGCTGAGGATGGCTGAAACTCTCTTCAGGGACCTCTGGTCCTTACCTTGTGCATCACTTCCTGGTTGGAGCACAGACCACTCAGCCTGGTGGCAGACACCCTGAAGCTTCTAAATTATTTACTGTCTGGAGTTTTATAGAAAAACAAAATCTGATGTGCTCTGTTGTAGTTGATAAATTGACGAGAGAGACAGGATTTGTAGAGTTCATAAGATCCCTGCAAGGCCAAATAGCTCAGTGGATTAAAGTGCCTGCATAGGCAGACTTAGGGGCCAGACTTAGCCCCTGAGGTGCTATGATGGCCCCACCCCTGGGGCATGCTGAGATTGATACTGGGTGTGGTGGCACATGCCAGTAATCCCAGCTCTTGGGAGGCTGAACACAGGTGGATCACTACAAGTCCAATCTACCTAGTGAGACCCTGTAGCCTTTGTTCTAAAATACAAAAACAAACAGACAAATAAACAAAAAACCCAAGATCCTTGGAGTCTACTAGTATCTGCTAGGTGAACTCCAATAGTAGCTGATATAAATGAATGAAAGAATGGGTAACAAAAAGTCTATAAGAGCTATACATTTGATTTGCTCTAATTGATTTTTGTTGAGTCATCTGTGACCAGTCACCAGTCCTTTACTTTCCCAGGGGAGAGTAAAGGACTGGTGACCTCAGCTTGGTGGAGTGGAGGCCAGCTTACCTGAAGCAGAGCCACACAGGTCCATGCAGATCAGCCACTCTCACTTGCCTTTCCTGATCTAGTCACACGATTTGAATCAATTTTATGCGTTTTTACCCCAAGGTTCTTCTTTCCCCACTGGCTACTGCTGTAGGACATTATGTCTTTAGAGATGGCAAGATCTCTCTCTTTCTCTTTTTAATCTTTTAGCTAATGGGCCAAGGGAAAGGACACTACAGTTTGGGCAAGTTCTCAAGCAAGGCTCTCAGACAGACACCCAAGAGGCAAGAACAGGAAGTCACTGAGAGACAGCTTGTTTCTGTGGGAATTTTGCTGGGTATGGTCTATCCCATGGCCACAGTGCTGAAGGACACCCTGAGATTGTCTTAGGCTCAGGCCGCATCCACAGAGGCCACAGACAAGCTGTGCATTCATCTCCAGCCTGTCACCTCTGCATGAGAAGTTACCTTGCCCAGACTTCCCTGTGTGATTTGAGAGGCAGCAGCAAATCAAGGTAAAGGAAAGAAGGCGATGCTTGGCATGTTAGGGTGTTAATGACAGATGTCTACGGTATTTGCGTGAGGGACTTATTTTTTTTAACCTGGGTTCCTTCAATGACTCTGGTTTTAAGTCCTGATTTGTGTGCCAGAGCTGTGGACCAGCTGTCTGCTCTGAAGTGCTTTGACACATTATTGTACTGTACACTGGGTTGTTCATTTAATCAGCTATGGCCCTGCTCTTCACATAGAGCATGTCACAATTGACAGATTTATCACAGGACTGTGGGCTCTATTTTCCACAGCACTGTAGAACCCGTTCCCATTAGTGATAGCAGGAGTGATGTTTATGCATGAAGGGAGCCTGTTCGATGAGGCAATTGTAGCCCTCCGCGGCTGGCATAGGCACAGTTCTCACTTATCAAGTGGGGCTAATAGGGGATATTCGTATGCACTGGAGAATCAATTCTCTGTACATGGACCTCTACTACAAAAATAATTGCTACTCACTGGTGGTAAAGATCTCAGCAATGTCAGAGCCTTAATGGTGAGATTAATGCTCTGCTGCTTCTGGGCTGGGCCATTTCTCTATCACTAGGAAGAGAACATTTCTGGCCTCAAATCTGGGTGAGATGTTTTTCAGGTTAAGCCTAGGGCTGTGCTGATTTGCTATGCTGTGGGGTAGGCTTTTCTTGGTAGACAATTTTCTATAGACTTTAATTAGTCACCAGCAAATGGCTACTTAAATAATAAATCTTCTTTCTGAGCCTCAGTACTCTCAGACTTAAAATAAGGAAGTTGCATTAGATGGTCTCTAAGCACTTTGCCCATATATCTGCTACAGAGTCATTTTATACTGAAAATGCATTTTACTTTTCTTCTGTAGTAGATTATAATCATATCTCTCATTTTATCTCCAGAGCTTATCCTAGCTATGTGTATATGTTATATGCATAACATATAAATAATATAAAATATATTATAGACACAAAATTATATATGTATTTGTTGAGGTTCCCTTATATATTTTTAAATGAAAATAAAACTTTTGGTACATATTTGCAGTACATACTGTTTACATTTCCTTGGGGGAGTTGGCACAGGCATATAAATCATCTGTTGTACTTTGAGGTTTTTCAAGGAAAACAATACAATACAGGACATATATTTTATAAGATCATTTTATGATAAATCACCCTAAGAATCATATCCAAAGAGTGCAGGAAATCTGTCCGCACACTAAACAGCAAAGAGTCCAGATGAGGTCCTGTATCCCAGAGCAGTGTCCTGCATGTGTCCATCTGAAGACCTAGAGCCCATAGCAATGCTTCCACAGTCCAACAAGAGGCCTAGAGCTCATGACAATGTCTTATGCATACACATTTCAGATACGTGCTTGGAAGGCCCATAGGTCAGTGGTGGAAGCTAGAAAGTCTGTGCCAGCAGGATGAAGGTCCTATGCCAACAGGTCAACAAGCTTCCCCAAGAAGCTGAGCTGTGCACCATCTTACCTGTGGCAGCCAAGAAGCAGTGCTCAAAGTGAGGAGCAGAGCTCCCCCATTCTCAGTGACAGCAAGGTCCCAAGCTCCTGTGAGATGAGAATAGCTAAGTTCATCAGGAAAGCCAGCATGACAAGGGCCTCCAAAAGAACCAACAGCTCCATACAACCTCCCAACAGCTTCACTAAAAATCTATCCTCTTCTTTTTCTGTTTATCCTTTGTTGCTGCTAGCAACAACCCTCATGTGGACCTACCACACCCATCACCACGCTGGCTCAGTTCAGCTGGGTGTTACAAGTTGACCACTGGCTGTCAATTTACTATAACATCTTAATTCTTTTTTCATCCCTTTCCCCTCCTGCCCTCCCTCCTCCAACTCTTGATCCCATTTCCTTTAGAGAAGTGTGTATCTTTCCTATTTCCTGTTATCTATCTTTCATTTCTTTCTTTATGTAGGCTTTGGGTTTTACTTTGGTTTTCCAATATAAGAGAAACCATATGATACTTATTCTAGTATATTTGATTTATTTCACTTAAAGTTATGGTCTTAAGGTACATCCATTTGAAAAAGATAAGATTTTATAATCTTATAAATGATTTGTATACTCATTCAAGTATAATGAAACAGAATGAGACACGTACAATTTCTTTTCCTTCTTTTTTTCTCTCTCTCTCTCTTTCTTTCTTCTTTCTTTCTTTCTTTCTTTCTTTCTTTCTTTCTTTCTTTCTTTCTTTCTTTCTTTCTTTCTTTCTTTTTTTCTGTATTTTGGATGCAAGATATTACTATGTAGTCCAGGCTGGCCTTGAAGTCACTGGGTAATCTAGGCTGGCCTCAAACTCATGGCAACCTTCCTGCCTCTGCCTCCCTAGTGCTAGGGTTACAGGTGTGCACTATGCCTGGTTATGGTTACTTTTTCTTGTATAAACAAAAATATAAAACTTTTAGCAATTGTATTTATGGTATTAGTAGCCTTGTGCTTAGTTTTCTATTGCAAACCAAATTTTGGACCTTGTACTTGTCAGATAGGTGCTTATGCCACTTAGCCATATCCGTGGCCTGTAGCATTGATATCATGCTGCTTTATTATATTATGAAGTATTTAATAAAGAAAATATTATTTACTACTTGCAAGAACCATCAAAGAAGACTTCACAGTAAACTTAGCAAGTTAGGTGCAGTGTGATTTGATCTGGGAAGTTGGCATAAAAATGGGAGAAGCCATGTGCATCAAAGGCAAATAAAGACTACACAGTCTGAGCAGGGTGGAAATTCTGTAGAAGAGTGAAGTGTCCTACAGATGGGAGCAGAAGCTGTAGTTGAAATGAAACAAATTAAGCATAGTGACCATGTGTTAAGGGTCCTGGTGTGACTGGGAGCTATTGCAGTAACAAGATTGCTGTAGGGATCCATGGTACTGTATATGAAAAGCCCAAATTATAATGCCATTAAAAAACAGAATGTCATAGCAAAAGCTGGCTCACAGAAGAGGTACTTTTAACCGTGCACTCAATTCAGAAAACACCACCGGATCCCTTTCTTCTCAGTCAGAAAGCTCTGCTCCTACTCTCTATGGGGTGTTTTCAGATTGATGCTCTGACTGCTATTAATGAGTACCATGCTTAGAAAAGTTGTACACATTACAATATCACTTCACTCTCTGTTGAGTCATCCTTTACATTTCTCCTGGCTTTCTGTGACTTTTTCAGGGATTTGTTGTGTAATGGTTGATTTTATGGGAGTTTGAGTTAAAACAGGTATTTGCTCAAGCACTGGTGCAGATGTTGCCATGAAACTGATTTCTTTCTTTTGTTCTTTTGTGATGACTTTTAAATTAGTAGATCTTGAGTAAATCAGATGACATTGCATGGTAGGTGGGTCTCATCTAATCACTTGAAGTCCTCAACAGAAAAAATTCAGTGGTCCTCCAAGGAAGGAGGGACGACCTCTTCTTCAAATGATGTTTGAAAAAAAATTATGGAGTCACACGGCAGTGCCAACTCTTCCTCAAGGTTATCCAGTCTGCCCAGCTATGGAGGAGATTTTATTGTCTTTTATTCTTTAAAAATTTTATTGGTACATGCTTATAGAACATAACTATTACATTACTCCTGGGGAGCTGGTATATGGACATAACATCTTAATTCTTTTTTATCCTTCTCCCTCCATCTCTAGGTTCTGTTCCCTTTTGCAAAAGATCTAACCCTCTAATTCCTACTCTACCTTTTATTTTGCTCTTTATTTATAGTTTGCATTTCTCATATAAGAGAAACTGTGTGATAATTATGCTTATGTGCCTGATTTATTTCATGTAACAGTATAGTCTCAGTTTGTACTCACTTTAGTCCTCCCAGCTTTAGTCCTAGAAGTAATGCCAGGCAGTTCTTCAAAATTCCAACATCTCCATCCTACTGCCATGTTTCATTGGAGAATCCCAAATCATAGGTTTTTTTTTTTTCATATATAAAATGCTCTGGTGCATTATTTAAAATAAACAATGGGTAAACTTGAAATTCACCGAATCACATTTTTCTGCAGAAGCTGTAGTTCAAGTGAAAGAAGTGAAGTAAGTTGTGTCAGAACCTAACATTCTATGGCTTAAAGACAGTGAATATTTCCTTTGTTGCTTAAAAAAAAAAAAAAAACCTTCTAGAGTTCAAGAAAAAAATGTGGTTTCTTGTACCGATGATACTGCAAACTAGAAATACAACCATGAAAGTGAGATTCTTTCTCTTTCTTCTTTTCTTTTCTAAACAGCATTTTGACCTGTTCCTGTATCTCCTGCTGCTTTTTCTCTTATATCAATCTAGAACTCATCCAGAGACATAAAAATAAAATGCGTACAGTTGAAAAATACCATCTTGTTACCCTTATTTTGAAGAAACATAGAAAGTTAACTTGACTGATATAAAAGGAATGCCACATTCCTAGAGTTCACAGTAGATAAATCTCCTAGCTTTGGAAATGGTGAAAACAGAGAGCAAGCATTCTAAAATCAGAACTGTTATACTCCTTCTGTCAGCATTTGTAAACACTGGGCAGTGGATTTTTTTCTACTTAAGAGAACTATTTTGGCTTCAATCTTCCTGCTCTGTTTTTGACTATATAAACTCATTCTTTGGATTTTACTTGGAGTTTCATGTTTGGTTATAGAGCAGGAGGTACTGCTGAGAGGGAGGGTGTACGTGGGGCTTTGGCTTGTCATCCAGTTAGGAGGACACTTTCGTAACTTTGAAGTTAATACGTGTTCTCTGCGAAATCCCCCTCCCTAAAATATAAGAAAATTCTCTATGTTAAATAGCACCAGCCATAATTTAACAGCGTACAAATAACAGTTGTTAACAGTGACAGCGTGATTTTGTGGATGCACATGTGAATGTGTATTTAGACACAGATAAAAAAAGAAAGAAAAGCTGTATGGAGATAATAGATCTAAACTATAAATTACTCTTTGGTAACCTAAATCTCCCATTTCTTTCCTTTTTGGAGAGTATTCAGTTTTAATTTAACCTCCTAAAATTTTCATTTATTCATTTATTTGTTTTGTAGTACCTGGAATTGAATCTGGGACCTTCACATTGAGCCACATCTATAAAATGATGGTAAATTCATTTGCATGTCATCAGTGGTGTGTCAAATTGTATCTTCCAAGTATGGTACCCAGTGTGTCTTTCATTTTATTATTTATTTTTTTTCTGCTTCAGGTTTATTTGTACAAAGAGCAGAGGAGGACACCAGCCCCAACAGATGGCACCCCAGGGGTCACACCAGTCCTTCTGTTTTTACATCAGCAGATGAAAGGCTTTTAATGTGGAGTCTCCACAGCAGCCTGTGCACCGTGGGGCCTGGGCTGGAGCAGAAGTCGAGGCCTGGACCTTGTCTGGAGCCTGGGCCTTTGGCCGGCAACGCCAGCCTGCGACCCTTGGCAATGTGGGCACGGATGCACTTCTGAAGCTTGGGGTGGGCAATATAGGCAAGCCGAGTGAGCCTGTAGTTTACGCCCTTTGGAATGATCTTGGCTTGACCTCCTTGGGCTTGACTAGAGCCTTGACAGCGTCGGCACGTGCACTCATGGCCTTGGCATTGTTTGCCTCTTCGTAAAGCCCTTCTTGTGCTTCTTGGCAAAATTCATGTTCCTAAGGAACTTGGGATCTACCCTCTTCAGGTATCTTTGTGACTGAAGTTTCTTGGTACCACTTCTGTGCCATCTTCAGGACTGGTTGTGCATGATGTTGTTCTTGGACTTGGCCACTGCAAACCGTGGCTGCCACGTGCCTGGAACTGGAAGAAGAAAAGAAAGCCTTCAGACTGTCTTTTAAACCAGTGCCTTTCATGGCATGTCTTGTAGCTCACTGAGCAGGAGGAATTCTTCACACACCCCTAGGGATGAGGCCTACTCTCAGGACTCACTTGGAGCCCAAGAACAGTGATGGGAATGGTGCTGAGACTGAAGCAGGAATGGCCACGCTATGTCAGCCTTGGTCTTTTCAGATACTCATTTTCCAAATGCTTAGTCTCTGAGGGTATTTTCTGAAAGCCAAGGGCATTACTATGACCAACCCAAGCCACGTGGTGAGTTCATGCGCAGGCAAAATGGTCATGCACTGGCTGTTCACTGAAGCAGTCTCCAGGTGATTCCAGTCCCCTGCTGGCCGGTTCATGCTCAGCTCCCTGAGCCTTCCATCTGAGGCCTCAGAACCCCTGGACCTGAGCCAAGCCATCACCACTGTATTCTGCTTAAAACCTTCACCCACAGAACCCATAGGCCAAAAAAATTGGGGGTTGGAGTGGTTGGTCACATAGCAACTACTATATTTAGGATGATAAGGTCCTAGAAAGAGCCACTTTACAATGAATTGCATTATTTTTAATACTACCTATGCAGAAGTTCCAGCATTCCTGCAAACAAGACTTTCAGTTAATTTGGAAACTGAGGAGAAAAAAAAGATTGTATTTAAATAATTTTTTAATTCAAATCACGTGGCTCTGGAACCTTATCCCTGACAACAATATTTTTCCATCATGTATCAGTTTATGGGTCTCCTTGCTTGAGAAATATTTCATTTATTCTGATAAGGACACTTCTTTTCACCTTTAGATGTAGTGCAAATTAAAACGTTGGAAAAACAGATTTATTTGATATTTATATCATAAATCTGTGAGATACAACCTTTTTTAAATCACTGGTGGGACTGTATGCCTTGATGTATTTGGAAATACTGGTTACTTCAGGTATAATGCATTTTCTCGCTTTTATCACTAATTATCATTTACAGGAAGAATTTGTTTATATGAAGAGGACTTAGAGAAAGATGTGAAACAAAATTATAAGTTTCCCTTCCATCTCAGTCATTGGTCCTACCACTTATTAACAATTAAACCATGCACAATTTCAAGATTGGCAACTTAAAAATTGTCTACAGAAGATAGTCATTTTAATTATGTGAATTGAAAGAGATACTTTTTGGTATTTTTCCATCTTACAGTAATTGAGAAATCACTGAAAATTGGAATACAGTTTCATTAAATTTAGGAGAGGAGAAAAGAAACTGTTAATATCCAAAACATCTCTTTTCTTAGACTGTAGTCTTGACAGATGAGATAATTAAATCTGAATCTGGTGGCAAAATAGTGACATGGAAGGAAAACAAGGAGGTGTAATATATGGTTAATTAATGGAAGCCAATTGTATCTCAACCAGAATTGAATGAATGTCCCAGGAAAGAGAGAACTTGCTAAAAGAGGTCACCAGTTGGGGACCCAGGGACCACGTGCAGGTAAGCTATTCCTGCCGCTTCCCCATGCTGGGTGCTGCCAGACAAGACAAAGGCAAAATAGCCCCACACATTCTGGGCACTTCGCACAGTTGGAGCGGGGAGAAGTCTAACAGTGGCAGAATGTTGTCTACCGAGCCCGAACGCTTTCAGCCACCAACTGTCCACATTTCTGCACCTGTAGTTAATTAAAAGACTTGGTGGACAGGGAGGAAGCACCTGATCAGGACACCTTTTCAGGCTTCAAATTTCACAGTGTCATTCTTGCCATTTTGTGTCCTGATCCTCAGATTTTTCTGCCATTTTTTTTTTTTTTTCTCCAGACCATCTGCTGGACAAATATGAATTTTTGCAACAACCGCTCAAATTTTACCTGAGATGTTTAATCACAAATTTAAGAAAACACCAAAATAAAAGTTGATTCCATGGTTGTTTTTATCACTTTATCATTAAGCTTTCTCAGCTCTTTCCAAACGAAAGAATAGAGGCAGGGGGTTAATGGAGGAAAAAAAAAAGAATCAATGCAAGATACAATCCGTGCTGAAAGTGAGTTAGAACTTTTTTTTTTACATGCTTATTTTTGGAGCATATACTTATGTTAAAAAATAAACATCAGTCATCCTTGGGATTTTTCTTTCTAATGAGCTAAAGATTTTTATTTAATTTTGAATTCAGATTATTTTTGAAAAGTCATTCACCTCTAAATATTGGCTTGCAGGAACATGCATTTGCAATATTTTTATTCCATTAAAATAATTTTTTGAGCTTACTTGTCAGTTTAGTCACCATGCCTCACTAAGCTTTGCTAATTTTGCGAAATTTGGAATAGTGTTTTGCCACTTTAGAGATAATCCCTGAAAGCTTCTTTCTTGCAGATGGCAATAAATCATTCCTCTCCACTAAAAGCCTCAATGTCATTTGAAATTTATTACACAGAGTGAGCAGTGGACTTAAAAGCCATTTCACGTGTCTTATTACTTCAATCATCTAATTTATGGGTTTCAGCTGCAATCGGAGTTGGACACTATTTCCCTTCCCCTGATCAATATGAGCCTTGTTTTGCATTCATTCCCCTACTAACACTTCCTGTCCCATTCCATCCACTGCTTCTTTTGGATTTCACAGGTTCTATTCCTCACTCGTTAGTTTAAGAAAATGCAGGTCTGAAATGGAAAGCTGATGTAGATTGGCTCAGCTTTATCAGCTGTTAGCTGAACTTGTCAGAAGGTATCTTAGTTATTATGAGTTGAGCAACCTTGCTCCAGGGAAAGGGAAGCTGTCAAGAACTCCTGTGTTGAAAGTGTACATCTCTGGCTTCGTGAGCAGTGCATGAAGGAAGCTGATTAAATACAGTTGAGTCAAGTCCAAGAAGCATGCAGTACCACAAGGCGGGAGGAGTTGGTGCTCTTTATTGCCCTTTTGGAGGCAGGACTTGTCGATGCCAGTGAGCTCAGTCTCTACTCCTTTGTGTGAGTTGTTATCATTTTCGTAATGAAAGATAGCATTCATGGATTGAAAAAAAAGAGAACAGGGTATAAGAAACTAACAGCAATGTAAATGTACCTTAACTTACAATGAGACCACATTAAAAAAAAAAAACTCATAAATTGAAATTACTATAAGTCCAAAATGAATTTTTATTTTATTTTATTTTATTTTTTATTTTTGTTTTATTGAAGTACAAATATCAATGATATAGTTTTAAGATACCTTGACAAGATGGATTTGATAAATTAATACATTGCAAACTGTTTTCATAATGTTTTGGTATCATAAAAGGTGCATACATGATATTATACTGACAGACATTATTACACCATATGTCTCTTATCAGTAAATAGAGTGTAGCTCTTTGCGTATCTTATTTTTTATACCTGAATTACATCAAAGATTCAATAATTAATGCTTTCTACCTTATTATTTTCCTAGTGGTTGTCCATAGTACTAGAAGCTGACATAATGAATTTAAAAGGCCAGTGAGATAGCTCAGTGGACTAAGCACCTGCTTAGGAAAGTGCAGGGACCAGGTTCGATTCCTAGCACCACAGGCTGCGTTGGACCTGCCCCTGGGCATGCTGAACCAGCCACAGAGACCCTGCGTGGTGGCACATGCCCGTAGTTCCCGTGGCTGGGAAGCTGAAAACGGGAGGATCACTAGGAGGTCCAGCTGTGGAGTGAGACCCTGTACCAAATACATTGGAAAAAATTAAAAAAAATTTAAAAATGCATTTAACACAACTAACGTACTGAACATCCTAGTGTAGCAGCACAGCACACTGTGGGGTGTTGGTTATTTATGCTTACTTATCCTCATGATTGTAGGCTCCCTGCTACTGTCCAGTGTTATGAGAATATAAGCCTCACATTGTGTGACAGGAAACAATCCTGCGATAGTGTAGAGTCCTCGTCTTAGTTACTTTCCTCTCTTTGCTGAGACAAAACACTCAATATCTGAAGATACGGGAGCACAGTTTCAGCTAGCTCAGAGCTTGTGGAGTCTCAGTCTGTAATCAGTTGGCTCCAAAGCAAAGTGCAGTGGCAGAGGAGCAGCAGTAGTTCCTGGTGGCAGAAGGCAGCAAAGCAGCAAGAGCCAAAGGGGGAAAAGGTCTCTTTCTGCCCCTTTTATCTCATCCAGATTACTGGAATTAGGGTAGTGCCCATGCAACCAGTGGACCGATGCAGGAATCACCCAGCCTTAATCTCAGCATTGTTAATCCCAGCATCGCACTATGAATTAGCCACAAACTATATTCAGCTACCTACAGAAAAATGAGTGTGTGAGTCTTTGGGGGATATCTAGACAGAAATTGTCAGTGTCCCAAAGGCTCAGAGTGGAAGGTTTCAGCTCCAGCCTGGGACACTACTGGGATGTGGTAGGAACTTGAGTTGGGAAAATGCGGTCATTGTGGGCATGGCCCTGAAGAGGGCATGGGGCCCAGGCCCTTTCCTTTTTCTCTCTTTGTTCCTTGGCCACCAGGAAGTGAATAGTTTTATTCCATATGTTCCTTGCCATGGTGTTTGGCTCCCCATGGACCCCAGATAAGGAGGGTAATCCATCATAAGCAACCTCTGGAACCCTGTCAGAATAAACCACTTTTCTGTTAGGCTGCTTTTTATAGGGAAGGAAAAATTGTCACAGTGATGAGATGACCAATGCAAATGCAAACTCAAATTTTTATTGAATGTGTTTTAGTTTCACCCAATGGTAAAGTAAAAAATAACATAAATTAGATCTTCATAAGTCAGGGGTACTTGTATATAATTTCATGTCTATTTGCAGTTGTGAAACATATAAAATGACATATTTTAAAAAAGTAAATACTGGACAGAAAACATCCTAACTAGACTGATGAAACCATAGGCCAATTTTACTTATAAATAAATGTTAAGTCCTAGATGAACAATAAACGAAGTATACCCAGAATGCAGGAGGAATGAAAACACCCTATCTGGGCTGGCCTGATAGCCCAGCAGACTAATGCATCTGCTTAGGCAGAGTGCAGGGGCTGGGGTTCAATCCTGGGCCTGCAGCGCTGGCCCCGCCCTCGGAGTGCACTGAGCCTGGGTGCGGTGGCACACACCTGTAATGCATGTGTAGAAAAACATTATAGCCAGAAAATGTGGATTTGCCTTCTCCCTCCTCTCTTTCAACCTATAAGCCTTATGCATAACATCCCACTATTGTGTATACCAGACACATCATCTGAAAATTAATGGTAGTAATTGATGCCTTTTGATGAATAATATGTTACAAAATGCATATAAAACATTTAATACATACTGGTTTTCACAAATTGTTGCCCTTTTAAAATATCACCTTTTCTGATGATTTACCCATCAAAACAGAGAGAGTAAAAATATGAGAACACATCAGAGTTTAAAGGAACAAATGATTTATTTATTTATTTTTTAATGTGTTTTGTACAGAGTCTAAAGGGTCTACAGGGTCTCATTACTAGCTTGGGCTCATAGTGATCTTCCTGTTTGCAGCCTTCCAAACTCTGGGATTACAGGTGCAGCTGCCACATGCAATCGCAGTCTTTCTCTGTATGCCCTGGGGTGGGGCTGGCACAGCACACTGGGGCTTGAAGCCCCATCCTGTGTCTGCCTAAGCAGGTGCTTTAATATGCCGAGCTACCTGCCTGGCCCAAGGGAGCAAATGTTCTCAATTTTCTCAAAATAGTTGAGTAGGACGAGTATAGCCTCCTAGTTCTTCTGGGTAACCTCTTCAATGACAAGGTAGAAAGTTCAAAAACCTTTCATGATATCTGCTGTCATAGAAGTTTGCCTGTACTGATCATTCATCTAGATCCAAAAGGAGCCTGTATTCTCACAGGATTTTCCCACAGTGTGTGGCTTTGGAGGTCCACTATCTTCCCCAGACATCAGGACACGTCTTCCCAGAGCTGCTCACATCAGGAGAAGCCTCCATCTTCTTACTTTTCTGGTCCCCTCCTCCAATGAAGTGCTCATAATTTATGGAAGTCTAGAGAAATAGTTAACTTTTGCTCTTTTCTTCCATAGCTCTCCTTTGAAATTACAAATGAATTTCCATAACATATCTTTTCAGCCTTCCTAAGCCTGTCATCATTTACCTCAAGAACAGAAACGCAATGAGGGAGGAGTGCGGAATGACGGAGTCCATATATCTGTTTGAGTCTTAGCAAAGTTGCACCTTTATGAAATCTGGTCACTTCTTTTTGTTTCATGGTCATTTTACTTTCATTGTGCTCCAATAACTTGTCCCATCAAGAAGTATAATAGGTATTTGTTAAACTTAATAGGAATCTAAGAAGTGACCTTCAGAGTATTCTGAGTCTCCATTTGACAAAAAGTTTAGTAAACTTGCTTCATAAATTTCCACCACTATTAATATAAATGACCATGTTCTGCTTTATTTTCTTCTAGGTATCCCACAAATAATGGATGAAAAATTTATAGTTTTTATGATCTTAGCATTTTTGCACTGAGTAGGCCTCGTGAAATTGATGAAGCAAACTCTTTCTCTAAACTGTGAACTATAGATTGTGCCCAGAAACTATCAGTTGTGAGCGGAAAGCATTCTTTTTTTCTTTTTGTGGTAGGTGTCCCATCTGGGGCGTGTGAATTTAGCTTTTCTATATTTAAATCAGATTTCTCGTATTTCTTGCTCATAGGCACTTAGGCCACAGATGCTCTTGTAAGCTAAAATTATTTAAAATTATTTCTTGCTAAAAATTTCAAGCAGACCACATCAGGGGGACTATTAGTAGAAACAAATCGGTGGCATCAAAATATCTTTTTCTAATTATAAATAGTCAGAAATTTACAGAGTGCAAAAAATTAGAAAAAAATACTGATAATTGTAGTTCACTATCTAGGGGAAACTACTCTTGAAAACTTGTCTCATTTCCTTCCTGTCTTTTCTGTATAATATATGCATGTATGAATTATGTATATAATGTATATATCAGTATATATATACCATACTTGGGATTAAACTTAGGGCCTTTGCACTGAGCTATATCCTTAGCCTTTTTTATATTTTCCTCTTTGAGGCACTTTCATGTATATTATTTATATTATATATATATATATAATATATGTACAATATATCATTTCTGTAATATGCACACACACAAATTTATTCACCCATACCTATTTATACAGGGCAGAGTGGGAAGAGAGATGCTCTTGGAATTGCTCACAATAAATTCTAGGATAGACAACTGGGATCATATCAAATTAAAAAGCTTTTGTACAGTATAAATAATCACCAGCAGACTGAAGAGACAACCTACTGAACAGGAAAACATTTTTACCAGCTATTCCCCTGACAAACGAGTAATACATAGAATATACAAAGGACTCAAAAACCTAGATTGTCCAAATTTAAAGATTTGATCCAAAAACGGGTATCTGATATGAACACACACTTCTTAGTTGAATAAGTATAAGCAGTAATTAAATATATGAAACCATGTTCAACATCTCTGGTTGTTTGTGAAATTTGACTTAAAATGACACTGAGGTTCTATCTCATTCCAGGAAGAATGGCTATCATCAAGAAATCAACCAGTAGCAAGTGCTGGCAATGCTGTGGGGACACAGGACAAGTTCCATTGTTAGAGAGTGTAAATCAGTACAACCACTGTGGAACTAAGTGTGGAGATTCCTCCAAAAGCTAAAACCAGAGGTTCTGCTTGACCAAGTTGTTCCCCTTAGAGATATCTTCCCCAAGGAGTTAAAAGCATCATACCAGAGTGACAAAATATATACACACCCTTGTTAATAGCAGCAAAATTTATAATAGCTAAATCTTTGAAACAGGCCATATGCATATCAACAGATGAATGGATAAAGAAAACAGGGTTTCTACTTACAATGGAGTACTACTGTGCCATAAAAAGGATGTATTTTAGACATTTTCAGGTAGATGGATGGACCAAAAAAAAAGCCATAATTTTAAGTGGAATAAACACAGAAGTTTAAATTCATACATTTTCTCTTATGGGATAAATCCAAAAAGGTAAGTCAGGAGCAAAATGGAGCTAGAAACTGGGAAGTAAGAAGAACATGCTGAAATGATGGGGGGAAACAAGCAGAAAGGGGAAGGAGAAGGAAGGGAAAAGGATTTTAAAAAAGAGAATAGAAAGAAGAAAATGGAAACAAAATGTTTGTAAACAGGGAAAGCAATAAGGATTGAAGGGAAGAAAGAAGATAAAAATGGGATAAAAAGAATGAAGACATGTTATGTACAGGTAAAATTCCTTATGATGAATATAATTACTATGTGTAAAATGTAGACTGAAAATAGAAAAATCTTATGCTGCTATGTGCTTTACTAATTCACAAGCACACTGGCTTGCTTAGTGCATCCTTAACTACTATATCTGAGTAGTTTATTAAGGGCCCAGACAATCACAGGAATCTGAAGTTATCTTCTAAACCTCCCACTATGCTAATATCCACTTGATTGAGTTCTTTTAGAAAAATAGAGGACATCATGATGCTTTGAATTCTATGCTTCTTGCACAGTGCAGGGACAAATATTTTATCTAATTCCCGAGCACTGGGAACTCACAAGTATAAAAGTGGGTCCTTAAAGGTGGTTAAATTTAAGTTTCCTATTCATGGATAAAATTATTCTAATATAGTAATTCCCTGAGAGCTGCCAACTCAAATCCAAATCATTTGGAAGGATGAGGCAAGAAGATCACAAGTCTGAGCCCACCTGGGAAACTTAGCAGCACAGTGAGAGCGTCTCAAAGAGGAAAATATAAAAAAGGCTAAGGATATAGCCTAGTGCAAAGGTCCTGAGTTTAATTCCAAGTGTGAGAAGGAAGAAAAAGAAGCAAAGAAAGAAAGATAGGAGAGAGAGAGAGAGAGAGAGAGAACGCAGTCTACATAGAGTGATCATGAAGGATGTATTATCCATTTGTCTCTTGCCACAATGATAATACATAATGTATAAAATACTAAAATAATCTCTTAAGGATACAAAGAATTATCTTAAGCTGAATCCAGTTTTTGAGAGCTACTACCACTTTATTTGTAGTAAGAAGATAATATGATTTTTTAAAAATTTTATTTTATTTTATTGAGAGACAAATATCAATGAAACAGTTTCAAAGCTGATTAGTAGGACAGTTTCAATAATTAATAAATTGCTATCTTCCTAGTGGTTAGCCATATTACAAGAAACAGACAAGGATATCTTGTCCAAACACTATTACTACCAATCTTTCTTCTCATAGAATTAAGCGAAAGTAGCTGCATATCTATCCTAACTATTCTGTATATACAAATACAAAATGGTCCTTTCCTTGTATCCCCCTTTTTTTTTTGTTTAGTCCTGTCAAAGATGAGTATTCTATTGACATTCAAATATTATAGGTGCTTCAATGCAGCAAAACACTCCAATACACTGCAGCAGTCCACAATAGTAGTGGATTATCCACAGAAGTTGTTGACTAGAGTCTTTTACAGCTCAATATTTAATGTGGTTTTACTTTATATACCTTGTTTTTATACTTTTCTCCTGGATGGTTAAGACCAAGATAAAGCAAGACTATATAACAAGAAATGTAACTTTTGATTCTGATGAGGTCAGTCAAGTCCCCTCAGGATTTATCCTGTAACCCTCTACCACTTTTGTAGATCTTTTGCCAGTGTCAGCCTTGTAGATGAGTCATGGCCATTGCTTGACCAATTTGCTCTCTGTGAAAGCAAGAAGATAATATGATTTTTATTTTTCTTTATTTTTTTTTGTCTTTTTGAGACAGGGTCTCACTATGCAGTTCAGGCTGGCCTTAAGCTCACTTTGTAGCTCAGGCTGGTCTCGAACTCACAACAGTCCTCCTGCCTTAGCCTCCCAAGTGCTGGGATTACAGGCATGCACCACCATGCCCGGTTTAAGATAATATGATTTTAATTAAAATTTTCATAAGAAAACAAACTTCTGAATGTTTTTACTCATCAGTTAAGATTTTACTTTTAATTTAGAAAAATATGTTTTCCCAGGAGATTAATTGCAATGGGCTCATCACATCATTGATAAAATATCATGTGGAAATGTATATGGAAACAAAGTTTTATCACACGATAAAGGTGACAAAGTGAATGAAGTCCTCAGATTTGTAGATTTATCCTGTTAAATAGGATCTCTTTTCAATAATCATATTGGTCAATTCATATACATTGTCTAATTGATGTGTGTATTCTTATGTGTACAATCTACTCCAGACATGGTTAAACCTTCATATTTCCACCTTGATAATTCTTGAAAAATCAGCTTTCTAGGGCAGGAGTTTATATGACCACTTAATAATTTCATTGATGTGTAATTAAAAGAGGAATTTCCCACCTCATTCACTGAAATCTCCTTTTTCAGAAAAGCACCTATGTTACACAACTTAGTCTTACTTCCTCTTAGAATAGATAGACTTGTTACATTTGGATGTTACTTATAGCAATAACATTCAAAAAATAAAAAGAATCTGCTATCTAAGAATTTTAGATTTATATTAAAATTCTATTCCAAATTATATTAGAAGTGAAAAATGCTTTAAAAACGTTTATTTTATTTATTTATTTTTTATTTGGTACAGGGTCTTGCTATGCACTCAGACTCATGGTGATCCTCCTGTCTCAGCCTCCCCAGCTTTGGGGTTACAGGCATATGCCAAGATGCCTGGTTTGTGAAAATCTTTTTTTTTTTTAGTGGAATCGGGGATTGAACTCAAGCCCTTATGCTTGCCAGGGAAATGCTTATTATACTGAGCCATCTCCCTAGCCCCTGTGAAAATCTTGTGAATAATATATTTTCCTCCAGATAGTGGGCTAGCTTCCTTTCATCAAAGACTTTTTGCTTTGACTGCATGATATGTAGGCTAGTGTACTGTGAATATTTATTTGTTATTCTCCTGTGCTGGACTGAAATACTGGAGGAGCAGGACAATTTTTATCTTTTTACTCTTATGAATGAACAGAGTGCCTAACACAAAGTAAGCATGCTTGAATTCAGTGATTATTGTAACACATAGTAGAAATATATATATGTGTGTGTGTGTGTGTGTGTGTGTGTGTGTATGGCTGTATATCTATATCTATATATATATAGATATATATATATGGTATACAGATACAGCCATATACATGTGAAATATCATAATTGAGATAAACAGAAATCAATGCTAATAAGCAGGTGTTTTGATTTGTTAATATGATATTGTTCTCATCTATTCATTGAAAAAGAGAAAACTTTGTATCAGACAGACCTAGCATCTACTTTTGCATTTACTAGCTATGTAGTGGTAGACAAATTAATCAACTACTGTGACTCTTAGTTTTTTCATATGTGAAATGTGGCTATTGAATGTGCCTCATAGATTCATGTGAATTAAATAGAACGTGTCATGAGAGAAATCTATGTCTGCCTCAGTTAGTTTCCTCTCATTGTTGGGACAAACACCTGATACTCTAATTAGGGACGGAAGGGTGTGTTTGGCTTGCAGCTACTGGAGACTTCAGGCCATTCTCGGGTGGCTCGTAGGCAGAAAGGACCCTTTCATGGGAATGGCAAAGAGCAGAGAGCAAAGGGAGGAGCAGCAGCAACAAGGGCTGTAGAGCAAGTCTGTGTCCCTTAAATTGCATTCAGGGTCTCCACCCCAGGCTGGGTGTAGTACTCACACCCATAATCCCAGCAGCACTAAGACCCATAATCCCAGTGGATCATGAGTTAATCTCAAACTCTAGAAGTCCCTGCCATATGACTGCATGAGGCTTGGGGGGACAACTAGACACAAACCATAACCGTAGTTCATTATGAAATCTCAATGTTACTGAACATTGAACTTTCCATTTTACATCTGCAGAGTGATTTATTCACTCATTCTCTTTTATCCTTTAACATATGCTTTTCTGGGCAAAGGTCAGTATTTATGACATTCAAATATTTGGTTAAAATACTTTTCACATCGCCGAAGAGTAAAACCTAGACATTCCATTCTATCTAGCTCTTCCGCATCTAGGCGTCTTTCCCAGAGATAAAGATATCGTATTACACTGATGTACGCGAACTCAGATTTACATTAGCGCGGCTCATACTAGCTGGATCTCGGAAGCAACCTATTGTCCACGGACAGACGAGGAGCTAGATAAAGTATGGCAAGGAGAATGGTGCTCGCTGTGTCACAAAGCCGCACATACTTAAGTCACCGTAGACCGATGGATGAACCTTGAGACCACAGTGTTAAGTGGGATACACCAGACACCCAAGCTTCTACAGAAAACCCAAATTATAAATATAGAGCAAAATAAAACATAGACAATAGGAAGTAGGGAGATAGTCTTTCTCCAATGGGAAGCGGAACAAGAAAAATGGAGATCGGAATAGAGAACAAGATGTGCTCTGTATACACCCCAGCTCTACACAGCATGGAAACGTTCTGCACTGGAAACATGTCCTAAACAAATAAACATCTCCTCTTAGCAAAATAAATAAAAAATCCTTTTCACAAAAAAATTCTTTGGGTGACTGGGGAGCATTTCCCTGGTGAGCTCAAGGGCCTGAGTTCAATCTCTGGTTCAGCCAAAAAAAAAAAAAAAAAATCTTTATTTTACATATAAACTTTGCAGGTGTATTTTGACATATTTTATACATGTATGAAAATGTCAATATGTGGAGGCATATTATATTTATTATTGTATTTTTTAAATAAGACTAAAATTACTTTATTCTTTTTAAGAAGTTGAAAAAAACTGAGTAGAATGTGTGTAACTTTTTAGATCAACCACCTTTTGGTGCTTATTTTGGATATTTTTCCACTACAAAGTTATAGAAGAAAAATATTGTGTTTTCTTCTGTTATTATATTTTTATATTTTGCACATACACAAGCTACTCATTTTCATGCATGCTACATGATCTGGGTTGAAGGAGGGCTGTGTGTTACTACATATCATGTCTGTTCTTGCTTAATAACTAGTGTATAAATTTTAAAGAGTGTAGTTAAATGGCAAAGTGCTTGCCCAGCCTGCATGAGACCCTGGGTTCAATTCCCAGCACCGTGCAAGGAAGTCCCTTATGTAGCAACCACATTGCGGTGAATTAATACCTGCTGGTTTGATTGAGGCTGTCGAAGATATTCTCATCATTGAACAAACAAATTGTCTCAGATTAACTGAAACAAGATTTCCAGGGAGATGCCAACATGAATTGTGGAAGAAAATCACAAATCAGAGCAAAAAGATCTTAATGTAAATATTTCAAGAACAAAATTGAGACCTTTCCTTTAAAAGCATTCATACCTAAGTTGTGAGTACCTCTACTAACTTTGGTACTTAAATTGTTGGTAGAATGTACAGAAATAGGCCCCTGATTAGCATAAATAGTTCTTTGCAATATTGTTCCTGTGCTTACGCCTATATACTCACATATTAAAAGGATAACTTTGTTTTCTTCTTCGCATACCCACATCACGCAACACAATATTGATTCATCAGTATCAGTAGTTATGGTACTTAAGTTATGGAATGTGAGGGAAGTAAGCATCACCCCAAGGGAATCTTTGCCTCCCTTGAGTCAGTGAGCTTCTGGCTGTGCACAGCACAGTGGTGTCATGTTAAGTGGAATTATGAACTTGCAATTGCCTTTATTTGGAAATTGAGTATGGATCAAGGATATGTGTTTGGTTGTCAAGGTGACAAGGCATGGATTATGTCAACTTGATTGGATTGAGAAATGCCTAGCAGATCAGAGAAGCAGGCTTCTGGGTTTCATCTAGCAAGTGTTTCCAGAGACAATTGCCATGTTGGCAAGGAAACAGAGGGGAGAAAGGCCCACCTGGGCTGTGCCTGGTACTAATCAATAGGCTGGCAGCTG
>PVKA01002156.1:0-130647 GCA_004027165.1 Ctenomys sociabilis
GGCCATGATCACCACCTGCTGACCCATAGACCCTGGGGTGGGAGGGGGACAGGGACCTGTCAGGTCACACACAAGTCAGTGATGGACTAGGACTGGGACCCTGGAAAAGCTGTGAAGTTGGATTATGTACTGGGACCCAGCGTACAACTCAGAAACCAAAAGACAAAGGATTTGAATGCACAGAAGTTGCTGGGGGGGGGGCAGGCTTGGGTGCCAGGAAACAGTGCTAGGATTGGTGCTGGAAACCTGCCTTGCAGTGAGGGTGACAGGCAGCGTAGTGGGCCATCTCATGCCAGTCAGCTGAGGGACAGACACTTCAACTCATGCCTCCAGCCCTGGGTCCCCTGACAGCAAACTAGAACCCTCGAGAAAATGCAGATTCACTGTAGGTGATCAGGACATGGCCCTTTCTTGAAACTTTGAAGTTGTCCTGTCTGTCCCACACATGGTTGTCTGCATCTTTGTGTGTATGTGTGATGTTTCAAGACCCTGGCCAGAGCTCTCAGAGACAGTAGGGAAGGCTCTGGCTTTAGAGTTCCATGACCAACAGCAGTTGGCCAGCGTGTCCTCTCCATCTCTGGGATCCCTCAAGCCTTACAGCCTGTGTGTTAGGGATCTGTTTAAGTACATTGGTAGAACCTGATGCTCACTGTGAACAAACTTACCTGGCTCCCACTATGTGGACGAGTGCTGTGGCAGAAAAGCTTTTGCACCTACTGTCCTATCACTTAGGTCTGGGGAGAGCCCTGACTTGCTTGGTGTTGTCAAGTGTACCTGCACAGGAACCCCTAACACTGGGGCAATTTTAACCTTATTGAGGTCTTGTTTGTGACTGCCTATGGTTTCCAGAGGGAAGGTTCTGCTGAATGGAGGATTTGTCAGGCCCGAGTTCCTGGTGATGAGCCAAAGAGTCTGGCTAGTTGGCTGGAGTGGGACCTGATGGCTTGTCCCCCTGCACCAAATGCTACTGGCACTTTGCTCTGAAAGATGACATCGATCCTCTGTCATCATTCATTGATCATCCTTTGTAAAGATCTTTCTTACTGGGCTGGGCTGCAGTATGGATGTCATCTTGCTTTTTCTAAGCTGGTGTCTCTGGACAAGGCTGGAAAAACAGGCAGAGGAGAGGACATGAGGTCACACCAGATAGTAGGTCTCCTTAAATGAGTGTGGAAGGTCCTGTTTCTTGCATCCTGCACCCCCTGGCTCCTGTGCACATCTGGGAATTGCCAGCCCATGTTCCCAGCTGGATTAGTGCAATAAGGAGAACTCAGGCTAGAAATATAGAGCTCTGAGCCCAGTTCAGGGTTCTGCTGCTTGAAACACAACGTGCAAGTCTATGCCTCAAACTTCAGTTTTTTCATCTGAAAAGCAGCAATTTAATTGACAAAAGCTTTGATTAGTGACTGCAATCCTAGCTTGGACTCCCTCTGATAAAGTGGGAATGTTTTAACCTTCAAGAATAGCATAGGATTATTTCTCTAGAGTTTTCCTATTAGTTTTAAATCAAGCTCACCTGATAAACTAAGAACTGATATTTTACTTAAATGCAATCTTGTCAAAACATGTAATCTTGCTCCTTGGTTGGCTTGCTTTGTCCTATGTTATAATATGTAGCATACAACTAGTACCATTGCTCTAATTGCACTTTCAGGGCATTCCTTTCCAGGACATTAGAAGGCTTTGGCTCTCAAACTCAGAGCATGCTCCACAATTCAAGTTATTTGTTAGTACAAGTCAAATGCATTTGCATTGATTTCATACCAGACTTTCAGAGCCTTATCTCTGCAAAGGACACTGGGTAGGGATTTCCGAGGTCTGAATTCTGCCAAATGCCCCTCTACCCTGCTAAGGGCTTTAAGTACACAGTTCTTGCTACAACCACAACCAAAGTTGAAATGCACTGTGGCTGAGGTTCTTTGTGAGTCCTGCTTTTACTTGATTTTGTTTTGGATTTCCATTTCCCCCTGAATAACCTACAGTGTGACATTTCTTGGCTGTCGAAATGCCACATGCATCCAATGTGGCATCTGCACTTGGGGAGGTGGAGTTGCGCTTGTTGAGGTCAAATAACCTGAACGGGCTGGTGACTTGAGGCAGTTCGAGATGATTTGCCATTTGATTGGCAAAAAGTCCAGGAGGCAAAGAATAGTGGTTGGCAGTTTAATGGACAAAGTTGGGTTTTCAATGGCTACTGTAAGAAGGTGATGTTAGGGTGAATGGTGGAAATAAGGGAAAGCACTGAATGTCAAGAGGCCCCAGGTGTCACCAGGCATGTGACCAAGCAGGGGGACATTTCACCCAGTGCTGCAAGTGGTAGCCTGGTTTCTTCTCACTGCATGTGGCTTCTTTCTGCCCATTCACCACCCTTGCTGAGTTGCTGTTTCCTGCTTGAGATGATTTATTTGCACTTTTCTAAAACAATACTTGCCCCTTTGACTCACATGGATAGTGATCCATCCTTTGTGTGTGATGGGTTTCTTCTTTACATATAGTGAGCCACTATCCTGTGGCTGGTATGACCAAGGACAGAGCAATGAGCTGGTGTGAAGGACACAGGCAGGCTCCTGACGTGAAGTGTGAGGTTGCCTGCATCTTTCCTGCTTTGTCCCAAGAGCCATACACGGGGAAGCCAGAGGCACCAACACTCTGTAGGCAACTGATGTCCATGCAGAGGTGCACTCCATCATGTCTGTGGGACCTGAGCTTTGGAACTGCAGAAGCCGACACAGCTTAAAGAAGGCATTGCTGACGACAATGACGGCATGAGGTGCCTGTGTTCTAGTCACAGTTATTTAACTAATTCATTAATTTGTTGCCCAGATGCATTTGTTGGAGCCCCTTGTGTGAGCTCTGTATCCTCTATCGAAAAAGGAAAAGGCACTCAACATCAATTTTGAAAGAACTGAGGTCCATTGAAGTCTATGCAATGAGGCTCCATTGAAGGTGTCCCTGTTTGTGGTAGGCCAGTAGGGAGTGCACTGTGTTCCCTGCTTTCTTATTTCATTAAGCACCCACAACAGTAGGTGCCTAGATCATTATCACATAGCTTCCAGCTGTGAAGATCAGATGCCAGGGCAGGGTGGCAGTCTCGACCTGATGTTTGCTCTTTGTTTCCTCTTGTTCCTGCTAGGTTCTACTTTAAAGAGTTTTTGGTAGAATATATTTGCATGATGTAATTACATTCATTGCGTGGAGTTGGCATTTGTACATAACCTATCTTAATTCTTTTACATCCTTTACTTTATTCCTCCACCCAAACACCAGGGTCAGGATGGATATAGGAGTAAAGATTCTGGGCCACATGGGAAAGGGACACTAGCCCAACCTGGAGATCTTGGGTGGTAGTGTCCAAAGGATGAGTAGGAGTTTCAAGGTGTGAGTTTGGGACAGAGAAGGAAATTTTTTTTGGGTGGGAACAGGGAATAGTGTATGTGACAGCCTCAGGTCAGAGAACAGAGATTAGGAGTCTGTAAGTGGTTGAGCCTGGTGGGTCTACAGGGATCTCAGCATGGTCTGGAAGGAAGGAAGCTGAGTACTATATCTGGCCCCAGTAAAGGGCCTTCTGGGCCGGGGAAAGGAGTTTGCATTTTAAGCTGTTGCTTACATAGATGTTAAATCAGAGCAATTTCCTGAATTTCTTGGCTCTTCTCCCTAGGTTGACTGACACAAATTCACATGAGGTTATGCGTTTTGGGCAACATGCTTGCGAAGATGAGTTATCTTCCTTATCAACCCTTAAATGGAATGAAGCCTCCCCTTCTGCTTCCTCCTCATGGCACAGAAGCCACAGAGGTGCTTCTTCACTGGGCAGAGCCATGCCAAAATCTCTGCCAGCTCCTCCAGAGTTAGAATTGCCATGCAGCCCAGCAGCCCAGCACCTCCACTCCCAAGTATGTGCACCCAAGAATTGAAGGCAGGACTAGGATGAGTGTTTGTACACTGATGTACATCGGCACTGTTCATATGAGCTGGAAGGTGGAAGCAATCCAAATAGTCTCTGGCGTGAATGGAGAAATATAGCACTATGAAATAGGGGGAGGTTATCAGAAGGGAAGGAAGCAATATGAGGCCACCACATGCACAGGCCTCGAAATCAGCAAACAGAGTGAAAGGAGCCAGGTGTGAGGGCGTCGTGTACATGTACAGAAGATATCCAGAATGGGCAACTCCAAAGAGAGGCAGAGCAGATTATGGGAGGGAAAATCAAAGATAATTACGTCATGGACAGGAAGGCTTATTGGAAGGATGAAAATGTTTGGAGCTAGATAAAAGTGATTGCTCTATGACACCGTGAATTTCACCAGTACCACTAATTGGTACACTATACGATGGTTACTTGTATGTTATGTGAATTTCACCCCAGTATCCATAAAGCCCTGTACACTCTGTGCTCCCTGTGAGCACTGGCTGACATCTAACAGAAGAATGGTGTGACAGCCAGTGGGGACAGCCCTGAGAGCCTGGGCCCTGATCCTGCCTGGAGCTCAGACTGTGAAGCTCCTTGAAGGGAGGGACTCATTACTCTGGAACGTGGTTATTTCCAAACCTGATCCATTTGAGTCTGTAAATCACTTTACTTTGAATACAGGGGAGTAAAGGGCAAAAGTGAGTCTCCTTTCCTATTCTTGTAATTGTTGAGATCAATAGGCATGATTGATTGGAATTGAGGAATAGTCTCCAGGTAATATTTAGGAAGAATCGTTGAGGTTGGTACATTGGGAATCATTGTCTGCTGCACTCAGTGGCAACAGCCTTTGGGCTGGAACCACCTCTGCAGGTCCTGTGGAGTGGTTAGCGAGGAGGGAGCAGGGGCCTCCACATGGTCATCTGGAAGGACCTTGGTTGTGTGTGCTCTGAGAGGTCACAGTCAGGTGGTCCTAGCTTCTGTGTCCTGAGCTGGGTTGAGCAGCAAGGACTCTGGGACAGCCCTGTTGAAGCCCTTCATGTCCTGTGTTTCGGAGGGCATCTTAGGCCCTGGGCAGCACTGGAGCAGTGGGTGTACTAGGTCTCTTGTTTAGGTTCCTCTGCTTGCCAGGAGCTCAACAGCAGTGGTAATAAGGCCTGGAGGAGCTGCCAGCTGAGGGCCTTTTCTGAGTGGTCTTCCTGCTTTTGTACATGGACAGTGAGGTGCCCATCCTCCAGGTCTATACTTTGGCATCAGAATGAGCAGAGAGAGGCCGAGCCTGTGCTTGGGGCATTTCACATCGCTGGCTTCCCAGCTGCATTCGTCACCACGGGGAGGAAGAGCTGGGCTCAGACGAGATGCAGTTTCCAGCCCATGACTTGAAGAATGATATTAAAGGGAGAGAAAAAAAAAACTGCTGTTGACTCTGAATATCCTACTTTGGTTAGACAGCTCATCAATAGGATTGGGGGACAGGATTGATCTTTTACTTATAATGCAGAACATTCAGTGGATGGCAAAAATGCTTTTAAAAGGGGCCCATGGAACACTTTGAAAATATTAATTAGTGTGTTGAAGCATTCTGCATAGCATATCATAGTGAGACTGCTCCAGGGGGTTGCTTGGAATGAATTATTAATAAGAATCCCTTTCTCCCCTGTGCTTCCCACCCTGATTTTATGGGAGTTGGTGTGGATTAGGGTATCTCTTAGATTCATTAGCTGCTCATGGAAGGCAAGTGCAGGGTACACTATTGGTGCTGCCAGTGTTGTGGGTTGTGTGTGTCTAGAAAAGGAAACGCTCCCCCAACACCAAGCACACAATAGAGGAGCGGCAGCGGTGGTTGGGATGGGCTTGGTTCTTGCATTCCAACTGGAAACCAAAGGAGTCTGGCTTCTGGGGATCCACTCACGGTTTCTTAAGGGTTCAGGTCCAAAGGAGAGGGCAAAGGTCAGTGGAAGCAGGTTTTGGGGCAGATGAGAAAAACATTCAGAAATTCTCCCAGACCTCTACTCTGCGTATGGCAGTGGTGGGGTCACCAGCCTTGTCCCACCAAACTCCATTGGACCAAGCGGGTGACAGTGCAGGTCACTAAATCTCCCCAAAACTTAGCACCCCTAAATATTCCAGCTGAGGGAAGCCTGCTTTTCCCGTTTTACTAAGCAAGGATTTTTAGAAATCTAAATACATAAGTACAAACATTTTCCCTTAAAATTTGAACCTAATTCAATCAAGGATCATAGAAATATTTGTAGTTGTGCAACACTGAACAATAACGGCTGGGGGGTGTGTATTAATCTAGCTATTATGAGCGTTCCCAGTGCTGGCAACACGCCAAAGTGCACAGAGGAGCGCCTGCAACAGCTCCCAGCTCCCCTGCTTTTGTCTTCTCCTCCCCCTCCATTTCACACTTTGAATTCAGGAGCACCATATCTTCCTTTGCTTTAACAATTATGCGGAGATATCTTAGATTGCTGGAAAGAAGTCAAGAAAAGGTTTCTACGATAATTAAGGTTTTCAACATTCTGGAAACACACCGTCATATATAATGGTAAATCTTCCACTCTAATATTATTGGTATCTGCTCTTTTCAGAGCCAAAGGACACGGCCTCCTTAGTTTAAAAATGAATTAGCCCACCAGATTTCTTTGTGTATTAAGCTGTACTAGGATCACTCTGGCTTACTGGGTCATGCGTTCACTGAGCCCCAAAACTTTTGAGGTGTCAGATTGGACTGTTTTGCTCCCTCTTCTTGGGAAGAACAGAGACCCCGGCAGAAGGGGAATCTTTGTGTCGACAACTTCCTGCTCTAAGCAGAGGGACAGATCATTAGCAGTTGGCTGTTCTGGCAAGGAAGCGAACAGCTGTGTGAGTCTCAGAAAGTGCCCAGACAACACCTCTGCTTTGTATGAAGCTAGGAGCATGAGCAGTCTTGCTGAGACCATCATCCCGGCATACTTGCTGGGGTCCTCAGCACCCCTTTCTCGTTCTATAGCCAACGATTAATATTTTAAGCATGAAGACAACCTCCAGACCTTCAGAGAAGACAGATCTCTCTTCTTCTTTGCCTTTTGAAAAGAAAGGGCCAAGCTAAAAAGCTCCATAAAATCTCACGTCTTTGGTGTGATACAATTTTTTTTTCTTTTTTTTTTTTTTTTACTTCATTTCTCCTGAGTGATGCCCAGATTTAGATGGGAAAAATATAGCTTTGCAAATAGTTAACTCAGCATGTGACCCCCTCCCCTACAGTGGTCTCTGATGAAGGGTTGGTGTTTCGGAGAGTGTGACCTGGTCAGTCGGTGGGTAGAACCTATGGCTCAGTGTGCAGAGCCAGAAGGCGAAAGCAAGTGAGCCCTGCATCCCGTCACCACACTCCCTACCCGGCACACAGACAAAGGCATCTGCTGTGAGTGGTGGCATGTGGCTCAGAAGGGGCCTGCTGTACATTGGGAAGTTTTATTTTTATTTATTGTTTGGTGGTGATTTAAATACCCTACATTGCCAAATCATAAGCAGAAAAATAATTCCCACCTTTGGCTTTTGTTATCAGCTAAGAGAATTAAGGTTATTTTTTTTCCTTGACTTTTTTTTTTTAACAGCCCCAGTGTCTTGGCTGGCTTCCAGTTCAGGTAATTACATTCTGTCTTCCTAAATCCCCCTGAAACTCCAATTGGGCAAGCTGCTCCTCACTTCCCTCCTAAAAGCTGATGTGCGGGGTGCCTGGCATCAAATGGGGTGGCATTCCAATAGTGGGTCCCAAGGTGTTCTACTGAAATGCCTTTTCAGTGGCTTCTGCAGGCAGAGCTTTGCGTAAGTGGAATAGTATTATTTATTGCTCTTTCCTATCAGCAGCTGCCAACCTGAAAGTATCTCTGAATGGCATTTTAAATATGAAGGCCAGGTCATTAGGCCGATGTGATACAAGGGGCCATTTTGTTCACCTTCAGAATTACTGGGTTACAGAGAACGGAGTTAGGGGGTGCTAGCAAGGGAGAGGCTTGATGTGACAGGAAATGCCCCTTCTTCAGTGTCTTGGCTTTTACCAAGTGGCACTTTATTTTTCTCCTTTTTGCTGTGTTCTGAGTAAAGCTAAAGAAGAATTGTGGTCTTCTGTTGTTATTTTTGCTTTTGTTCTGTAAAGCTGAAAATAGGAATGTGTTTCATTTGTAGGAATAAAATTATATCTTAAAGACAAAAGTCTAAGATTAATTTGAACTTAATTCTTCAAATATTTATTGAGTATGTACCATGAACCAAAACTTTCTAAAGGCCCATTTGTATCACATGGCCACTTCTGCTTTTATGATTTTCGTGAATACTACATTTATTTTAATTACGGCTATCAATGTGTTTTTCAAAAAAAAACCATGGAAGTAATTCCTACGAAATACTACAGGTACTGGAAATCAAAGCATGAAATAACATGCTTGTTTATACAATATGTAATAATTCCCTAAGTAGAGAGCAGATTTTAGTGAAAAGCACATTTCCCAAGATTGAAAACAAAATGTACTAAAAATAGAACTTAGAATATATGTAGAAATTTAAAAATATGAAAATCTCTTTCATTTCAAAGAAGAATATAAGAGTAAAGAGATTCTTTCTTTGAGTTACCCATAAAGATTTAGGACATGGTTACTCTCATCAGCTGTAATGGTTTCTGAGTTTCTACCATGAAAAGGTCCTGCGATGACTTTGTGTTTGGTGCACTGGTGCCCTGACTGAGTTCTAGCCTGAGTTCTTTCCATATACCTTCAATTAAATAGATCTCTCCGGAACCTTTAATTTGTTTCCCCAGCTTGCTACTCTTCTCTTAGCAAGTGCCATAAATCCACAGTGTTCTTCATTCATGCAGAAAGCACAAAACCATACGGAGGGAAAAGAACTCCTGTCTCCCACTGGGTCCCATCAGCCAGTGTTTAGATAATAATTTGTTTTTTGTCCCTTTACCTCTCTATAAAATCATTTTCTTATAAAGTACGCAGTCAAGGTAGAGTTTTAAACACCAACTCTATTGGGTGCCCTTTGCTGGGGCTTGTAACTCTAGTGACTTGCATTTTTCCCTGATGACAGGGAAAATAGCAGATTTGCACACATCAGAAAGTGGGTATACCTCCCCTGATTTACAAGGAAGAGTAGTGTGACTTTATAGCTCAGGAATCCAGTGAAGTAAATTTATGGGTAGAAAAATCTGTGTTCTTAACACGTTGAAGGTCCTTTCCTTTTGAACATGCTTCTCTGGTTAAGCTGAGCAGGACTTGCAGGGAAATGGCTGTTTGCAGCTGCCCCGCACTGATTTATCCCCAGATGATAGGGCCACAGATCAAATTGTTGGGAATAAGGAGTTCTGTACTTTTTGTGTTTGTGGCTGGCAGTGTGTTGTTTTGTACCTCCCCATTGTGTGTGGCTAGAGACCCACAGTGGTCCAGGTTTCCTGGGCTACTGGGGTAATTCTCTGCTCCGCTCAGAAGATCAGCCCTACTGGTAATGCCCTACACCATCACTTGACTGGGGGTTCATTTCTGAAGCCACTCCCCAGGAATTTGCAGCTTGTGTTGACTGTTTCCTTGGCATTTGTGAAATTCTTGTCACACGATCTCTCTGTGAAATTACGGAGTCATCCCCTGTGGCAGTTCTGATTTGTGTTTGGATAACTTTTTTTGAGCAGTAGCTCAAATTGCTTGCCCAGTATGAGGGACAGATTTGCGGCCTTGGACTTCCGCTTGTAGAACAACAGAGTCACCTCTTGAACTATGATGCCACCTCGGCCTCTCTGGGACTTCCCTGTCCATCTGCCCGGGGGTCTGAGCCAGCCACCAAGTGATGTGCATGCACATTTACCTTCTTTCCATAAAGACATCTACAGTGTGCAAAATAGGGTGAAGAAAACAGATAGATAGGGTCCCCATTCCAACAGGTTCCCAGTAGAGTGCAAGAGCTTGAAAATAGAACAGATTGCAGAGGAAATTATCAGATGCAATGATAGGTATGCTGAAAGAAAAAACATAAAGAATCGGAAGAGAGGAAACAGGGTCTCTTGCTGCAGGGGATCTCTCAGAGAGAACAGGGAAGCAAGGACTTTGGCCCCAGTTCTGCAGCACATCCAAGATTTTTTCTCTCTCAAGAGAAACCACTGCTGGGTGTTGTGGAAGATACACCCCAGACTCGTCACAGTGTGAGTCTCAGTAGGAGCTAGGCAACACTAAAGCCTGGCCCTTTCCAAGTGACGTTGGTCAGCGCTGGCTGGCTGGGTTGCCTCCTGCCCAGTGGCTGTGTACTGTTTGGGGCACCAGAGTTCATGTTAAATTGAACTGTCCCTGCCCCCAGGACCCTGCACAACCCAGTCCTGTCCTCCTTCTTCACTGGAGCCCATCCTTGGGATCTAGTCTACACACCTGCTTTCTGCAGATCTATGTCCATTGCCTGAGCTCCTCCCCCTCTCACCAGCTGCTGGTCTATGTTTTTCCCTGTGTTCAAGATTTATTTGTCTATTCTTTTATAGCTTCAAGAGTAGATGTTTGAGCAGCTGGCCAGATAGCTCAGCAGACTAATGTGCCTGCATAGGCAGAGCACAGTAGCCAGGTTCGATGCCCTGTGTGCTGTGCTGGCCCCACCCCCAGGGTACACAGAGAAGGCAATTGAGGCTGGGCATGGGGGCATGAGCCTGTAATCCCAGTTCTTGAGAGGAAGCATCACTATGAGTCTGATCTGTGTAGTGAAATCCCACAGACCCTGTACTAAATACATTAAAAAAAAAAAAAAAAGAGTAGAAGCTTGGGTTTGATTCATTTGCAGGTAATTAAGAATGGGGATAAGAAAGTCTAAAATACTTTCATGGCTTATTTAGCTTTCTCCTAGAGAAAATACTATATTCTTATAAAAATATAAGACAAACACTAATTTTCTTTAAAAATAACCAAACTTTATGGGGGCTAGAAAGATGGCTCAGTGAAGTAGGTGATTCCCTGGCAAGTGCAAGGACCTGAGGTTCAGTCCCCAGTTCCACCAAAAACAAAAACCAAACTTTATGAAAATATTTTGGTTACCCCAATGAGGTTAAGAGATTTAAAAATTAACATAAAAGACTCAGAGATATAGGCAAGGAAGCATTGCACTTAAGTGAGGAGCAAGGAGATTCTATCACGAGTGACTAATTTCTTTTTTCTTTTATTCCAGAAGTGCTTTTGAGCATGTATTATGAGACAAGCACTTCTCCTTCTCTAATACTCTGCTCCTCCCTCTCTTTATTCATCTCTCTTATGTTTTCCCTGTCCCATGTCTTTTTATCAGGTATGTATGGGTGTCAGGCACACCTGCCCAGGTGAGACAACCAGGCGCTGGGATGCCCTGGTGATGGAGGTGTGGTGCCTTATCTCTCTAAAACACACAACCACTGAGCTCTGGAAACAGCTGGGGACACATCAGCCTGTGCAGCGATGCTTCACTTACACACACCTGTGCACAGGTGAGCCCTGACACTGTGGGGTACAGGGTCATCTGGAGAGATTCTGCAGCAGTTGGGGAGTCTGCATAAAGCTTTGAAGACTGAGTGGGATTTTACTGGAAGGTAAATGAGAAGCAGAGCCCTCCAGATATGGAAGCACTATACTCTTTTTTTTTTTTTTTCAGAACCAGGGATCAAACTCAGGTCCTTGCCCTTGCCAGGGAAGCGCTTATTCCACTGAGCCATCTCCCCAGCTCCTGAAAGCACTGTGTTCTAATGCAGTAGCAGAAAACTGGGAAATGGTAAAGTGTTTTCCAAGGGTCCCCCAGGATCGCTTCTTGGGAAGTCCTTGTTGCTGAACTCTTTGAAACCATTCAAGAGTCTTCACCACTCCCTGGTCCCTTGTACCATGCTCCTTGAGGCCTGCTTTGGCTGTTGGCTTGGAAATCCTCTAAGCAAATGTGGACACCTGTAGCATCTTCTGTGTCTTGATCCCAAGGTGTCATCGTTCTAGGTGAAGGCAAAGATGTCTTGGAGGAAGAGGCCCTGGTGGCACATTTGACAGGCATGCTTGGGCCAGACCTGTGCTGGGCAGGAAGCTATCGTGGAGCACAGAGATTCATTCAGGAAAGATTTGTGGGGCCTCGTCTGACAACTAGACATGTATCACACTTGTTTTCTTGAAAAAATTTGTGTTGAGGGATGTGATGACTTGGTCCATTTTTTTTTTTTTTTATGTGGTACCAGGGATTGAACTCGGGGTGCCTCTGAGCTATATCCTTGGCCCACATTTTGTAATACTGTAGTAGAATCCTTGAGGCTAGGTGCTTTTATAAAGGAAAGAGGGTTATTTGGCTCACAATTTTGGAAAGTCCACATAGCACTGGATGTCATCCTGAGCAGGGACCCCTGACTGCGTCAAAGCATAGCACATGGCATCGTGTAGTGGCAGAGAGAGAACTGTGTTGCATTATGGCCCGAGGACAGCCAAGGGTGCCAGTAGGGGAAGCTAAACTTGTGTGGTAACAGATGGCTCTTGTAGTAACTAATCCAGGATTCTGAGATCTTATCCAATCTGGAGAACGCTAACAGTGTTATGGTTTAGAATCAAGTGAGTCCCCCAAAGGCCTGGTGTACTGCATTCAGGGATTGGGGAAGTGGCTGGGCTGGAGAGCTGCTGTGTCCACTGGTGAGCGCAGCTGCAGGAAGCTGGGCCTGATGGGAAGAGGCAGGGCAACGGGGAGGGTTTTCCCCACACCTGGCTTTTTCCTCTCTCCTCTGTACCTCCTGGGCACCATGACATGGGCAGATTTCCTAGGCTGGCCCCTCTGCCCTGCTGTTTCTGGGCTGGAGCCCACAGACTGTGGACTGTAACTGAGATTTAGGCTGTGGGTGTCAGGTGCTGGGTGACCTGACTAAGCAAAGCAAGCGTGACTAAGACTCCCATTCCCTCCACTCCCCATCCTGGGAGAAGAGCACTGATCCTTCAGTGAGAGCAGGCACACTCTTTAAGTACTCTGCTGCTTCAATATTGTCAGGCATTGTAATTAAGCTTCAATAAGAGTTTTGGCAGGGACAATCCACAGCCTACGCAAAGCACATAACTTCATTTATTTAAGACTAATTTTATTTATCTCCAGGATTTGAGAAGAAGGTTGGAAGAGACAGGCCATTGTTAAGGCTCTGAGTAGAGAGTTATAGGAGAGAGAACTTAATTTAGGGACAGAGTTGCAATGAAAGAAATGGAGGGACAAAGATGGGTCATGGAGCCTTGTAGGCACACTTCACACACACACACAACCACACACAACCACACACAACCACACACACACAGACACACACATCCACATTCCCCTGTGTGCTGGGTTTCAAGCCAGGACAGCCTGGTTTCTGCTTACTCTGATTGGTACCCACAGGGCCATCTGATACCTACCTGGGGCAGGAGTCAGAGTGCTTCCTCTGTGCCAGCCATCATGTTGCAGAGATTCCAGCCACTTGCATGTTACAGAGAGAGGAGGCTGAGTTCCTTCAGGGCTGGAGGTAGGGCCTCATCTTCTCCAGTTTCCAGTCTACTCCATGCAGTTGCTTTGCCTCTTTCTCTCCCTGGAGTCACAGGCACAGGCACAGATTCTGGGGCTGTACCCACCCCAGCCTTAGGACAGGACCTTCTGGATCATACCCAGCTCACACCAAAGCCTGAGCCAGTCCTGAGCTATCTGCTCTCTGGGTCTTCTGTACTGCATCATGACAGCTGCAGAGAAGCATTTTGGCCACTCCCAGAGTGCTATCACAATAGCAGCAGCGCCATTACTTCAAGCCATGGGACAAGGTCCCCTTCAGGACAGTAGCTCCCGTGTCATTGTCATTCAGTCTTCAGGCTTTCAGTAAAGGGTCTCTTAGGCCTTCTTACCCATGGCTTCCTATTCAAGCCATTCTTCTTGGGGGTTTTAGGATTGACCCACAGGGGATATAACTGAACCCTCTCCTGTCTAGCCCTGAGGAAGAGGCCCCAGAGGAAGCAGCCTAGTTCAGGTCAGTCATCTACTGAGTATCTGCTCTGTGGTGGAACCTTGCAGAGCCTATCACTAGGCAGTAGCTTGCATGGGGGTGAGTACCTGGTACCTGGTGGGTGGACTGCCTCACTCTTGGGAATGGGCCTTGTCAGAAGGTAGAGGATGGGCCTCTACCTTCTTGTTTGTTTACTGAAGTAATGTTTGGCTCTTGGATGCATGTTGACTGACGTTAAAGGCACCAGGATAAAGTACGTGTTTTTTCCTATTTTCTATAGCTTCTTCAAAGAAGCTTAGGATGGCTGCTTCCTGAGGAGCCCAGGGGCCTGAGTGTGACACTCAGTGATTCCCTGCCAAGGGAGGATCTGACAAAGAGGCTGAGCATCAGCGTGCTTTGAGGAGCCAGCACAGGGTGTCAAAGACCAAGACATGTTCTTGACCCTTCAGCTTTCTTGGGACTCAAAGGAGACCCCTGCAAGACAAGGGGCAGAATGGTGGATGTATGTGGCAGGTGGGGACTGCCTTCTGGCCATTCTCAGTGTTGCTGATTTGACTATCACTCTAAAAGTCTTGGTAGCCCATGGAGAAGGCAGAAAAGAAAGAAGTCATAGGAGGGCAGGAGGCCTGGGAAAACCAAAACAGGGTTTACCAAGGAAAGAGTGACCTTGAAAATAGATCAGATTGGCTGTGAATTGGTAACTGGTGGTCAACCTGCAACACTCAACTGAACTGACCAAGCATGGTGCTGGGTACAGGAGTGGGAGCTGGGTGTGGGAGGCCCGCCTGATGGTTGTTGCTGGCAGCATAAGAGGCAGAACTGGAGAAAAAGCAGGGAGATTGTTAGAGAAGCTGTTGGAGACTGCTCTCTTGGAAGGCCTTGTCATGCTGACATTCCTGGTGCACTTGGCTCTCCTCATTGGAGGAGGAGCTTGTGACCTCGTTGTCACTGAGGATGGCTGTGGTTCCCTTTGAGGGAGTGCTGGTCCTCACCTTAAACAAGGCTTCCTGGCTCCGGAGGGGAAAGTAGTGCACTGCTCAGCCTCCTGGAGAAGTTTATTGCATTGGCTTTCCTAATGAGAACTCAGCTTTCCTCATCACTGGAGGAGCTCGGGACCTCACTGTTGCTGAAGGTGGCTGTGGCACTTTTCAAGGGAGCTCTGGTTCTTACTTTGAGTGTCACTACTTGGCTCTGGTTCAGATCTGTCAGTCTGTTGGCATAGACTTTCTAGCTTCTACCCCTGACTTTTGGGCTTTTCCAGAGCAGATCTGGGAAGCAGGTCTGCATGAGTGTTATGGGCTTTAGGCCTCCAGCTGGACTTGTGGGGAGGCATTGTTATAGGCTCTAGGGTATGGACAGATTTCTGGTACTCTTTGTATATGATTGTTTGGGTGACTGTTAGCCAAAAACTACAACACTGGCCTTTCTTCTCAGTGTGAATACAATAAATCCTTACTCAGGAAGGCTTGCAGCACTGCCTGATGAGCAGAATGGCCAACTGAATCACTCAGGATGCCAGTCAAAAGCATTCTCACTTGAGGCTGAATTGCCTCACTGGTGCATTTGAAGAGCTACCTGTAGTGGGAGAGATTCCAGTCAGTACATGCAGCCTCATGTGCTGATCAAGTCCTTGAGTCTGGAGTGAAACATCTGAAAGTAAGAAACAGTCCCCCATGATAGAGCAAGAACAGCCCTATAAAGAGGAGCCCTACTTATGGAGTGAACTTCAAAGTGAGAAGTCTTGGGGGTTGGTCTTTTAAGCAGGCCAAGTTTTCAAAGGATTCTGAACTTTTTGAGTGCACTCAAATTTGTTATTATTATTTTTTCACTAGCCATGTAGTAAGTAATGCTGCCCTCTCAGAAGGTAGGAAGACAGGGAATCAAATTTGTTGTGAAGGATTTTCTTTATAAAGCAACTATTTTTTTTGGGGGGGGGTACAGGGTATAACTACGCAGCTAGGACTCATAGTGATCCTCCTGTTTTCAGTCTCCCCAGTACTGGGATTACAGGCATGCAACTCCACACCCAGACTCAGTGGCTGGCTCAGTGTACTCGTGGGCAGGCCCAGCATGGCATGTGGTGCTGGGGATTAAACCCTGATCCCTGTGCCTGCCTAAATGGGTGCTTAATCTGCTGAGCTACTTCTCCAGCTCTTAATTTGTTTTTTCAAAGGCAGAATACCAGGATCCTTTCCTAATGGATCACAATGTGTGATGTAAGGTATAGGAAACTTCAACTGTGGCCAAAAGAATGCATTTGTCCAGGAACATTCCAAATATTACCAAACCACAGCCTGATTATAAAAATCAGTGTGAGGTTCACACACACACAACTGGAACGGTAAATTTTACAAACGTTTCACACATACAGCATATGGCTGATGGCTATGTACACACAACATTTGTATCTTCTTGGTATTGGTGTTTTCTCAGCTTTGCTGAACTTTGGACCTGCTTAGGGCCCCATTTTCCAAGTTTTGCCAGCACTCATCCTCCACCCAGAGGCCCTCCCTCGGCCAGTCTGGGGAATGCGTGGGAGGGGAAGTTTCCGGAGGAAAAGGCCGCCTGAGCTGAGCTTGGGGGTTTGTATTTCGAGGTGTCTCGGTCAAGGTTTCTAAGAAACTAGAGAAGGTGCCCTCTTGGACGAGCCCTTGGGCTCCCCTGAGGAATGCTAACCAGCTGCAGTGCATTCCCATGTGCAAATCTGACATCCTGAGTTTCAAACAGGTCTCCTGTCAAGTTGTAAACTGCACCCAGAAAGGCTGGACCAGCCCTGCACGGGTACTACTTGTCCTAGAGTACTGCAGCCCCAGAGCTTGCGATTGAGACTCTTCACAAATCTTGGCTCTCTAGGCCCCTCATCCTCCTGGGAAGGCTATGCAGGGTGCTCGCAGGCGCACCCACTGGGAAGCCAGAGGCCCAGCAGCCACACCGCAGGCTCTGTGCGCCCGCGGCCCGCTAGCCTCTGCCACTGCCACTGCCACCCTGAGCTGCGAGTGTGCCTTTCTGTCTGTTAATTAGAAACCGAGTCAGTTGAGCCCCCCCTCCCCCTCACCGGCCTGCGCTCCGCCCGCCAGGGGCGCCCTCCCTGCCGCCCCCAGGCCTTTGATCGCCGGAGGCCCGCGGCCGGCACTCCGCAGCCGCTCCGCGGCGGGCAGGTGGCGGCAGCGGGGCGCGGCGCTCTCGGGCGCGAGGGTCCCCGGGCCGCAGTTCGCTCCCTGCCACGCCGCACATCAAGGCTCGGCCGGCCGGCGGGCGCCTTCATTAGCAGCCTGAAATTATAATATTATGTTAAAGAACAAAGCTGCTCCCCAGAAAAATATGTGCTGCATATCTGACAAAGATAAATTGGATTATTCAAAATATTCTTGATGAAATGTTACATTTTGCAACTAATTATCAATCTGTTTTATCTGCAGAACAGCTGGGCATTTTTGTGCATGCAAGACCTGCCTTCCCAATGATCTTAAGATGTCACTGTAGCGTTTACATCTTTTATTTCAAGATTTAAATAACTAGGAAGTAGCTAATGTAATTCACTGCTGAGGAGAAAGGCGAGCTCCTTGATTCCTTTCCAAAGCGATCTCCTCCTAATGAACTTCTTTGGACTGCGAGTAATGAGGCTTTATTCAAATAATGTTTAAGGAAGGCTCTGTCAGTGTAGTCTCTAAAAAAAAAAAAAAGGACCAATGTTTAATACATTTAAAACATCTCTATTCATATGATAGTAGCTTTTGCAAGCCCGCAATAGCACACGCATTGCTCTTTCAGAGACTGGAGCGCAGTGGACTGGCCCAGATGAGCCCTCTCCTGGCCTCCCAAAGCGTCAGTTTTTGCCCTTCCTTTTTGTCTGGAGCTTTCCAGCGCTGATGTGTTTAAAGAGACTCTGGGTTGACATAAACCCTCACCGTTAAGAAGATTCAGCATTCTGCTCTTGTGTTCTATGAAAATCTCTCTTCCGTTCTATCTTGGGGATTATGTCAGTATACTTTTCTTGTTTTGTGAGCAGTTTGGCGGCTTGAGACAGCAGGAAAGGGGATTCAGGCAAATTCTAGGCCCTTCCCTCTTTCCCGGGGCTGGAAGACCCTTTGTCTATGTGTGTAGCCATCAAATCCTGGCTTCTGAGCTGCGAAAGCATTTTCTGTTTAGCTGAGGGAGACGCTGTGCGTACAGGCACAGACACGCACGGAAGCGCGTTCTGCTCTGCGCTGCTCTGCGCTTGGCTGTAGCTCACAGACAAATACAAGAACACTCCCGTTTGCTTGTCGTTCTGCACCTTTTCATCTCCGTGATTGCTCCAGGCCGTATTTCTATGAGAAGGAAAGGCTGGGCTTCACTCCCATTCTATGGAAGAGGAAGCTGAGGCTGGGGAAGAAGATGTGGCTTTGCCAGAGGAGATCCTGAGGGCTATGGGAAGGCGGGCACCCGGCCATGCTCCCACTCCTTGCACCAAGCCACGGTGCGCGCCCCACGTAGAGGATGATGAAAGCCCTGGTGGCATCTGGTGGGAGGAGCTAGGGGAACCTGTCAGGAGGTGGATTTTCCTTCTCAGCTGAGAGGGCTTCAAAGCGGAGGTGGGGGAGCATGCCGAGGAAAATCAAGCAGCCATTTTGCCGCAGAAAATGACAGAACATACATCCTGCTTGCTTTCCTAATTGATATCATTGTGACTGCCTTTCCATAACGTTTTCCCCAGACAGCCTCTCAGAACTGTCATGAAGTCATTTGAAATCTTGCGTGAAGCACATGTATGTGCTGCTCTATCTACCTGTACGACTTCCTTCCCTCCCTTCACTTATTTGGCTTGGGTAGAAAATAGCTTTTGTTCAGATTGGCAAACAAAATTGTATCTGACCGGGCTCTGCTTGATTTGACCCCTGAGTATTCTGTTTTGGCTTTCTTACATTAATGGTTAATTTATAAAAATATAAAGGCTTTAAAGAGATACAGTTTGGACTTCCTTAACACTGTTGAGAATTGCATTTTCTATTTGCATGTGTGTGTGTAGGGCAGCTCAGACTCACGGTGATCCTCCTGTTTTCAGCCTCTCTAGTGCTGGGATTACACGCATGCGTTACTATGCCTAGACTTCATTGCCTCTCAGCACGGCCGGCACAGCATGTGGTGCCAGGGATCGAACCCTGGCCCCTGCGCTTGTCTAAGCAAGTGCTTGGTCCACTGAGCTACCTTTCTGGCCCCTCCTCTTCTGATTTTAAAGGGTTTGTTTCCTGTCCAGATGTGTTTTCCATGGGGGGCCTTTGCTGTCTGGCCCCAGGGTTGCTGGTTTTCTGGGAGTCCCAAGGGAGGCGCTCCAACCATCAGATATTTTCAGTAAGCTCCTGGGTCTTTTGCCTAAAGCCGCTTAAGGACTTCCATCAGATAATGCTTAAGAGGTCTGCATATAAAGAGAAATGTGTGGATCAGGATTGAAAGAATCCCAAATATGGGCTCCTATGACTTTTTAAAAAATCATGTCTACTAAACTTATGTGTAAAAATATGTAATTGTTTATTCCTATTTTTTAGTATATTTTAATTATTGAATTTTTTTGTTATATTCCGGAGGGACTTAATGTTTAACATATCAATACTTGATTAAAAATACCTGTTCCATGTTATGCCTAAAATATTTGATATTCAGACAGATAATGAGGTTAAGCTCAACAGCCTAAGTTGTAGGGTAATAATAATAAGCTTCTCTCCTGGAGGCTTAACAACCTAAGTTTGCAGAGCAAAAATTAGAGAAAAAGGAGGGCCGCAAGGACAGCCGACATTTTGGCCCTAGTCTTTCAAGGTCAGTGAGGACTCAGGACATAGGAGAACCTGTACTGTAACATCATGGAACTCAGTTGTTCCCCAAATTTTCTGGTCAAGGAGATTATGGAGCCACAGAGGAATGCAATTGATGACCTATAGTGTGCCTAAGGAGAGTCACATGGAGAGAAAACTTTCTCTCAGGCATCCACAGAGAACAAACAGGTCAAGCAATGGCCATGACTCATCCACATGGCTGACACTGACAAAGGATCTACAAACTGTGGTACAGTTACAGGATAAATCCTGAGGGAATTTGACTGACCTTATCAGATACAAAAGCTACAATTTTTGTTATATAGATCTTGCTTTATCTTGGTCTTAACCATCCAGCAGAAAACCATAAAAACAAAGTATAAGAAGTAAAGCCATATTATTATGCTTTGCTGTAAAAGACTCAAATCAACAATTTCTGACATTGCCAGTCATACGGAAAACCCAATGCTATTATGGACTACTGGACTATCTTGGAATATTTTGCTGAATTCACACACCTATAATATTTAAAGGACAAAACTAAACAAAAAAGGGGATACAAATGAACAACCATTTTGTTCTGTATATTCAAAATAGTTAAGATAGATATACAGCTACCTTCTCTTAATTCAGTGAATAGAGGGATTTGTTCTAATAGTGTTTGTAAACTGGATATCATGTCTATATTTTCTACAATGAATAACCACTAAGAAAACAATATGCAATATATTAATTATTGAAGCTATCCTATTAATTTGATTTGAAACTGTCTCATTGTGATTTGTTTCTCAATGTAATTATGGAAAAAAATAAAAATTTAAAAACTCTTAATATGTAGTTTAACAGGAAGCAATTAAATAAAGCACATCTGCAAAAAAATCATGTCTAATCTGAAAATAAGTTCCTTTGTATTTCAGAAGCTGTAGTTTCATTTTATCTTCAGTAGCAGGGCTACTGGGTGTATTATTTGACCAGTTGAATGGCATGTGATACAGGAGTGTCATGGTTCAGGGCACTGTGGCTTTCCTGTCCACTTAGACACTGCTGTGTCCTGCATTTGTGGGTGGCTCTTGCATCGTGTCAACAGTGGTCCTTGGAAAAGCCCTTAATTACTTGAGAACAGGCAGCCCCTTCTGTAAAGAGCCAGACAGCAAGTCTCTTACACTTGTGGCCTACACCGTCTCCTGCCACTGCTGAGCTCAGCTGTTGGGGACAGAAAGCCGCTAGTGGAGCACTTCCCTGGCAAGAGCAAGGGCCTGGGTTCAATCCCCTGTTCCACCAAAAAAAAAAAAAAAAGAAAGAAAGCTGCTCGTGGACATCTGATAAGTAAGTGTGACTGTGTCCCATGAAACTTTATTTATGGGCACTAAAGTTTGAACATCATCTACTTTGCATACGCTATAGCATATTCTTCTGATTTTCCCTGTGCATCTACAAGGGCAACAAACATCTTTAGTCCGTGGGTCGTACAAAAGCAGACGAAGCTGGATTTGTCCTGTTGGCTTGAGCATGCATACTCTGCTTTTCAGAGCGTAGGTCCTTCTAGCTGCCCTTAACTAGTCGCCTTAATTTTGTTACCACCGCTGCTGGAAGGAGCAAATACTGTCCACTGAAATGGATCTGGGACTTCTTATATAATATTAGGTTTCTATTAATTAGATATCACTGCGTAACAACTGACCTCCAATTTAGTGGCTTTCAATAGAACCTTTTATCTCACAGTCCAAATAGCATGGATGTCCAGCGGGCTTGACTGAGGCTATTCTATGGGTTCTTCCATAGCTAGTTCCTTGACTTTGGCCAGGTTGGGTTCTTACCTGGAAGTCTGGATGCAAATTTTCCTCTGAGTTTATGCATATAGTACACAGCACTGAATCGTTTTGTAGTTCTAAAACTGAAATCTATTTTCTTGCTGGTTCTCAGGTGGGGGGTGTTGTGAGCTGGGGTCCCTTCATTTTTGAGGCAAGCAAAGGGTCCCTCAATCCTACTTAGGCTGGCACTCCCTCTGACTTTGTGTTCTGTTTGCAGCCTGAGCAAGCATCTGATGCTATCAGGCCACCTGGATAGTCTCTCTGTGTTAATGTGAAGTTCTCTGCATAACAGTCCTGAGTCTTCTGTTCAAACATATTCTCATGGTTTCCCTCTGGTTGTTCCAAAAGGTGAGTATCATATAGGGTGGGGATCCTTGGGTGCCATCTTTAGAACTCTGCTACACCATGCTACTAAAGTTGGTTAAAATAATTCAAGCTGAAGTTTAAATCACAGGTTTCAGCTGTTGGGGAAACTCTAAAAGCTCTAAAAAAATTCAAAAGTTAAATGCATCCTGAGTATAAATTAAAACACAGAAATGATAGAGCCAGGGAGATGGCTCAGTGGAATAAGTGCTTCCCTGGTAAGCGCAAGGGTCTGAGTTCAATCCCTGGTTCCACAAAAAAATAAAGTAAAATCAAAGATATGTGTATAAAACACAGAAATGAATTTGGAGGCCCAGCAAGATAGCTCAGCAGACTAAGCACTGCTTAGGCAAGTGCAGGGGCCAGGGTTTGATCCCGGGCATCACATGCCACCCCGGCCCGGCCCCCACCCCCAGGCCTGCTGACCCAGCCACCCAGCTGGGTGTGCTGGTTCACCGCTGTAATTCCAGTGCTGGGGAGGCTGAAAACAGGAAGATCACTATGAGTCCAAACTGCATAGTAAGACCCTGTACAAAATACATAAACTTTTAAAAAAATATTTAAAAAAAAAAAGAAATGAATTTGGACCAAAGTGCTACTTAGCTGCTAGGATAGTCTGTGATTAGATGGAGAGAAGGAGAAACTGAGGGAGAGCAGAGGGAAAGGTGGAGGTACAGTAGTAAAAGGCAGAGAGGGATCCCTTTTGAGGACTCTGTCTCTGCTTAGAAAGGAAGCAACTGGCATTGTGCTGCAGAGTCCCCCTCATCATCAAACAGTATTATTCAAAATCACCTATGTTCCTCTCTCATGCACACATACTTTTCCAAGCTGTAAAATGTATTGCACACCCAGGATATGCCAGGCCAGTGTCAGACACTGGAAATTAAAGAAGAAGAGGGCAGCCAAGCCCAGCGCAGCCATTTGGAGAGCTGCCCTGGCCTGTCCCTGCCATAACAAATCGACACAAACCAAATTGTCTTAATGCCAGCAGAAGCTCCTGGAGCACAGTTCTGGAGACTAGAAATCCGAAATGAAGGCTGCTTCTGGATCACTCTCTCTGTTCTGTGCCTGCCTCTGTTCCTGGTGTGCTGTTGTCCCACGGTAGCATCCCTGGGCTTGCAGCTAGCAGCATGACCTCAGTCTCTGCTGCCATATCGAGGTGGCATTCTCTGTGTCCACACTTCTCAATGCAGTGTGGCGGCTTCTTGGCTTCATTGCCTCTGCAAAAACCCTGTTTCCTGATACAGTCATAATCCCAGGTAGCTGAGCTTGGACTGAAACATTTTTTTTTTTTATTTGAAGGCATAATTTAACTTACAACAAGCAGAGGCTTGAAGCAATAAACTGCTAGAATTGGTGCCCGGATGTCAGCTGTGACATCACCATGTGGTTTCTCTATCTGGATTTGTCCTTGCTTTTTTCTTAGTGTAAAACTCAGACCTCTGCTACTGCTAGGGAGTTTGCAAAATCATTTATTCCCATACAATCACTGGCAAATCATGCAATATCATGCAATATCAGGCATTTGTCTTGCTTACCTCCCAGGGGACAACTTCAAGGTTCTTCTTGTCACCCTGTCCTTAGTGTAGCCCCATACCCCTCACACCCTTTTACCACCTGAGTTTGCTCTTTTGGAGTTTGGCCATCTCCAGTAACCTATCAGAATATTTCTATTGTATATGTAGTATGTTGCCATGAAACATACTTTGTTAGTAACATTGTCTCCACCCCAACCTGTTATTGGGAGAGGAAATGGCCCCCTAGCCAGTTTCTTAGTTGCCAGGGTAATAAATGATTCCTGTTCTGGTGGTCACTGTGATGTGCGTTGTATAAATCAATCCCTAGTTGACGAGCCATTCTGCCTCTGTACTTCCTGCTTGCTTACCTGATGTAAACCCTACACCCCCAGAGATATTCTGGGAATGATCCTGATTAGTGCCTGCCCATGTAACTAGGTCTGCTTCCAAATCCTGGGTGTCCTTTTGGTTTTTCTGCTTGCTTTTGTACTGTGACAATGGGACAGATGTGGGAGCAGCAGCCAGCTTAGAGACAGAGGCCAGAGAAGCTGCCTGCAGCAAGGACAGAAAGCTCAGGTGATAAGACAGCCAGGAAGGCAGTGAGTCTGGCGGCAGGCTGTCTGACCAGGGCTGTTCTCAGTTTGGTTACCTCTGGCTGCTTGGTAGGAGAGGTTGGGAATTCAGTGTCCCCAATAACCTCTGTGTATGACAGCCCAGGTCAGGAGGAGATCCACCAGCTGGTGGGAGGGCAGGTGAAGGAAAGAGAGAAGCAGCCTGAATCTGTGACACAGCATCGGACCACCCTGTCTTCAGCCCTGCCAGCTTGCTATGCGGCAGTCAAAGTTTGTCCTAGACTGTGATGTCCAATATGGCATCCATTAGCCACATGTAGCTATTTAAATGGGATCAATTAATTGATTAATAATCCACTAAGCTAATTAATTAAATGCAATTTAAACCTCTGTCTTCGCAGTAGCAGTCAGTGCAGCTCAAGTGCCAGTGGCCAGTCGCGGTTAGTGGGCCCCTCTCGCACAGACCTGACTATCTTCCTTACCGTGGAAAGTTCTCCTGGCTGCCCTTGTTTCCTGGGTGGCACAGAGCACGTCCTCAGCACTCTGGTGAGCTGTGGACACCCCAGGCACCTTGGCATCTTTCTGTTCTTACCTGTGTTCTGGAGTCCCGTCTGTACTGCCACCCATGAGGTCAAGGCCTTTGTGCTGGTCACCAGAGCCTGCACCAGGCCGCTAGATATCATTGGATTCCACGGACAAGAGCACTCAGGGAGCTGTCTTTGCTTCTGATCTTTTTCTTTTCTTTTAATATGCCCAATCACTGTGCTGCATGCTTTGTCTATAATGGTAAATAATAGTCAGTACCATTTGTTTGGAGCCTGATCTGTGCCCAAGTCTTGATGTGTTCCCAGGGGACAGGGAAACACACTCTTCATCATATATGGGGTCTCCTTAGGCCCGGGCCAGCCCTAAAGGCCCACTGGTAATAGTAGGACTCGTTCTAATTAAGTTCTTATTTTAAAGTCTATTTCCAGAAATTCTGCTCCCCCACCTCATGTTTCTTTTTGATTGGAACAATTATAACTCTTTAGCCCACAACTTAACACGTAGACTGTCCTCCTCTAAGGAAATCACTCAGGGGTGGATTTTCAGTAAATTTGGATGATGGGGGCCCTGTGGGTGATTTGTGGGTACCATTTGTTTTTGCTTTTCTTTATGGAAAAGCAGCTACTATGAATCTCTGAGCTCATCATCTCCATTTTTAAGGTTGTCATCTCCTAGGAAGTTCTTTCTGGCTGTCCTCCCATAATCTCACGGTTCAGTTCTTTGAGGAACTTGGAAGCAAACAGTTTCAGTGCAGAGCTTCTCACTGAAACAAGGACCCGCTGATCTAACTGTTTGCATCACAAGGTGGAGCTATCAGTGGTGTTTTCTGGTGGGAGGTCTCAGCGACAAATCGCTGGTCAGAGTCGGGGGTGGGGGCAAGTGCTTGTGATCCCAGCACCGTGGGAGACTGAGGCAGGAAGCAAGCTGAAGCCCAAACTGGCCACTTAGTGGTTTTGCAATACCATATCTCAAAATAAAAATTGAAAATTGCTAGAAAAAGCTGAGGATATAGCATGGTGTGAAGGCCTCGGGATCAATTCCCAGTACTACCATAAAAAAAAAAAGTTCTTGGTCAATCAATGCTCTACTCTTAGGAGGAAGTGAAAGAAGCCACTTAAAAATGACCGAGAAGGGCCGGCCAAAGAGCTCAGTGGATTAAAGCACCTGCAAGCAGACACAGGGGCTGGGGGTTTGATTCCCAGGCCTGCGATGAGCAGCCTTGCCCCCGGCGGTCATGCTGAGATGGCAATTGAGACTGGATGTGGTGGTGCACACCTGTAATCCCAGCCCTCGGGAGGCTGTAAACAGGTGGATCACTATGAGTCTGATCTAGTAGTGAGACCTGAACACCCTGTAGACCCTTCTTTAAAATACAGAAAAAAAAAAAAAAAAAAAAAAGGCTGAGAAATAAGCACCTATGCCCCAAAAGTGCCTGGCTGTAGGATGTGTTCTGGGGTCAGCTGTGTGCTGGCTTCTATCCTGACCCTGCAGTCGTCCTTGGACATGGCTGGCCCAGTGGCATCATGGTGACAGAGGTGGAGTGGCTGTGCTAAAAGTGATGCTTGGTAGGTACTTCTCTGCCCGTGAAAATTATGAGCAACATACAGCAAGGGCAGAGGTGAGAATGCAACTCTCGTCTCTGCTGTCCTTTAGAAAGAGGAAACAAGCTCAGTATCTGCTAAAAGATCAGTTTGCGCCCGATTTGGTTTTCATGCTAAACCCTATGAAATGATCTTAAGCAGAAAAATCAATTTCCTAGAAGTCTCAGATGTACAGTGCAACTCTTACATTTGAACTGAATCTAGGTAGAGTTAAATAATTGAGCTTGCTTCCTTTAAGTGATGCAGACGTGCTTCATGCCAGGAAGAACTTGGAGCTGCAGCAGCAGAGGGTGCCAGGAGGCCTCAGCCCCTAAAGCCTGGGCTAGGAGAAGCTGAAGACCACGTGTGTGCAATGGGAGATGCTGGGGTAGCAGCAAGTGGCCCAGAGTGGACTTGAAGGATGAGCTAACCCTGTCATGAGGCCCAGCAGCGTCAGTGTTGTTTTTTTCACTACTTACATCAACAGTGTCTTCATTACATAAAGCAGAGGGAGGAGGAAGGGAAGGAAAATAAGAAACTGAGGGAAAAGACATGGAGGCAGAATCAGAGAGGCAGGCAAAGAGGAGGTAGATTGAGGGTCTTTACCCACCTGTGTGGTCCTGCATGCTGGGCCTGCCTTCCTCTCTACTGTAAGCCTGTCTATCTCCCAGGTCTCTGGACCTTGGCTCATCCAGGGAGATGGCAAGGAAGTTGGGCCCTGCTGGCCTTGCAGCTCCTCCACTCTCCCTGCTGTCCCCTTTCTGGAAGGGCAGTCAGAATGGCTGTAGGTATGGCTCTGCTGTGAGCACCTCCCTGATGCCAGGTCTGGGGTGCAGTGGGCTGGGAGTGGCTTAGTTTACTCAAGGGAAGAGTAGCAGGCACCCGCAAGTGCAGGGAGTACAAAGCATTCATTTCTCATTGGATTTCGAAAGCCAGCCCTGTGGGCAAGGTGGTCTGGACAGCCTGCCTGGCCTCCTTCAGCTTGGAGCATACTGCTAGTGATCCATTCATTTTCAGATTGTGTTTAACAGCTGTGTGTTTGCCTTGCCAACTTAGGGTACAAGGGTCCGGTAAAGAAGGCATCGATAACCCGTTGTAAGGATGACGTGACGGGTGTAGATTTGGAAGATAGAAAGCAGATGAGGGTTACTCAGGGGTGAAACATGGTTTTCGATGCTCACAATCGAGGCTCTGAAATCCAAGCTTCCCCTTGAGTTTCCATGGCCTGTATTTATTTGCTTATTTTGGCTGCATTCTCTGAACTTGGAATCCCCTCCTGCTCTCCTCCGGATGGGCCAAATGACATCCATCTAACCTAAACCCGTGAATTCAAGGTTCTAGGGCTGTTCTTGTCACCAGCCAGCTGCATGACCTCTATAGACTGCTCTAGTTCTCCAGAGCTTTTGCTGTTTTCTCATTAGCAGGGGAGGGGGTCATAGAAGTGTATGAAAAAGTCCTTCCTCATGGCAGAATTCGGTGACTCCAGGGGAGCGGGCTTAATTTAAGAGGATTTGGTCAACAGCAGGTGAGCTTGTTGGAGTGGCGGAGGGTCTGTGAGGGGAGGCAAAGAAATTGTAGGTTAATTTTACTTTTACCCATTTTATATTTGGACAAAAACACATTGGACCTACTTGGGTCTATTTGACGATCATGCTCTTATTTACTTATTTACGCTGGAAATCCCTAGTAAACACATTGATGCACTGCTATGTGACTGTAGAACTCCCAGGAGAGGACTCTGCTCCCATGGGCCTGACCCTCATGCAAAGCACTGTGGTCAAAGGACACCCCAGTCTGGTGATGGCTTTGATGACATCAGGCTGTGAGGCATGTTCTCTAGTCTGCGCCGTGCTGCAGTGCACGGGGGATATCATTTTTGGCTTTTATCCAGAAGGAATGAACAGTAAATAAATGAAGAAGTATATTAGGCCGTGCTGCTGACATTTGTATGCAGGGTAGTAAATGTTTGGAGATGAAGAGCAGCAAAAGATTTTTTTTAATAAATGCTTTTGTGACGGATTTTATACTAAATCATTTCTTGACATTTCGACTAAAACCAACAGCTTAGATAATGGATCTGATGTTCATACCACGCATACACTCCGGTTTGATAAATCCTCTGCTAAGAGGACCTCCATGAAGCTAGATTCCCTGCAGACTGAGAGAAAATTGTACGTGGAATAAATTAACTGGCGCAGGGGAGGTTCTGGACCTCAGGAGGTCTGTGCTCGGCCTCTCTCTGGCTTGTGCCCTGCTGGGGTCTGTGTAGAGGCTCAATTAATGGTCTCCTTGGGCTTTAAGTTTGGGGCTGGACTGTGCTAAATACACTCAGTGGTAGAAATGACTTTATGATGGTTCTGTTTTCTAATGTGAATATTTGGCTCAAGACAGCAGCAGACAGAAAAGCCTGAGAGGGGAACTCAGGAGCTGGCCTGGCAGCATGCAGGACGCCATTTTACAGTGTTTCTGCTCCCTTCTCTCTGCCCTTCCTGTTCTTTTGGCCAGGAGACACCAACTGGGGACAAATGTGTCAACCGCTCAGGGCCCTTGGGAGTCCAGCATTGGCATTCAGTGCCTACAAGCCCATGATGAGAGCTTCTTGCCTCCTTACTCTGAACCCTTGCTTACTCTGTTTCCTTGGTCCACATTTCCTGGGGTGTCTGAATCCTGCATGTCCCTATCTGTTGTCCTCAAGCAGTCAACTTCTCTGTCCTTCTGGTGGCTCAGATGCAGGAGCCCGCCCGCCCCTTCCTCTAGGGTCAAGTCTGTGTGCAGGCACACTCTTCTGTGCTTTCTGGACAGCACACCTGCAGCTTTCCCAGTGCTCCTCATGTGACAATCTGTGCACCACCAGGTGACACAAGGACTGGGTGACACTTGGTCAAATATGTAGCCCTTAATCCCAACCTCTGCAATGAGCCCAGAAGCTGCATTTCCAGCAAGCTCTTTGTTACAATTTGGTTGCAAGAGCTCTGAGAAGGTTGTGATGGTGACCTGCTCCCTCATACCCAGCATCCAAAAAGTGCAGCATGCAGTGTTTGTGGAATGAACAAAGGAGAGAATACATGAGAGGATGAAGACAAGCAAGCTGTAAATCAGGGCTGAGGCTGCCTCTCACATCTGACTGTTATTTTATACGTGTCGTGTAGTTTTCAGAAATGATAAGTGGTCTCCATCCTGATCCATTACAGTGTAATAGATTAAGCTGTTCTTCGGCAAAAATTAAAGAGCCCTGTCAATGATAATTGCCATTACTATCTCTCTGGACATAGGTTTACTGATTGATGGGTTTAGCAAATTTGCTTCTAAAGCAATGGTAAATAACCTGAGAGACAAGCAGTCGGGTGGGCATGGACCCTTGCTCAGAGGTGTGTGTAGAGAGAGAAGTTGCTTCTGAGGGGCCAGGCAGGGGCTTCCCAGCAAACTCACCCCCCTTCCCCCAGCTTCTGGGCTCAGGTTGTGTAAACCCTGAAGCTTGCAGGCGGGGGGGCTGCACGCTGCATCCAGGGGCCCCAGCCCCAATGCAGGGTGAGAAATTTATCCTGTTTGCCAGTAACTTCCTGCTCTGATTTTCCCTTTCCCATTTTACATACTCACCCTCCCTAGTGAATAGTGCTTGGCAGGTTTCCCAAGATATCAAATTCCAGGAGAGAAAATACACAGGTCATGTGTAAGGACTAAATAGAACCCTTCGTTGGAAACGACTTTTGTCAGGTGTCTGCGAAGCAGCTCCGCCTTCAGCTACAAGTTAATCAGACATAGAACAACCTGCCACAGCCAGGGCACAGGGCCCTGGTTGCTTGGCTGCCTCCCTGTTGCCTTCGACTCACCTTGGGCAGGTCACACCCCTTCTTGGGGCTGTGGCATTCTCTTCTGTCTAATGAGAGCTTGGGCTGGCTGGGCCAAGCTCCTTCCAGGCCTAAGTATGTAATTCTATCCACCTCCCTATCATCCACAGCTGGGATTCATAATTTCAGGCTGTACTTAAAATACTTAGCTGGGTTGTGTGGCTGTTAAATGACCTTTACTTTTCCTTGCAACTTGTTTTGACTTTTATCGAATCATAGAAGCAGGTGAGGTAAGCACTTCAAAAACACTTACTGTGTTAGTAAGCGTAATCTAAACATTCTCTGTGCTGATTGCAGTGGGCCCAGGCAGGACTGACTGTAGATGGGAGAAATTATCCAGAGGCAGCAGGGAAAGCCCTTGCATGAGTGTGCATGGATAGGTGGGGGACATGGAGATCAGGGCAGGAGAGATGTGCAGGCAGGAGATCTCATCTGTGAAACAGGACCGTGACTTTTCTAGTTAGATGAGCTGCAGAAGAAATGATCCAGTTTGCACATAGACACACAGCATGCAGGGTGCTCCTGGCACACAAACGCGCTACAGGAGTGCCACATGCTACTGTTGGGTGGTTACCGTGATGAGCCTTGTTCCTCCTGGTTAGAGCTTTTCCTTTGGTGCTGCAGACAGACCAAGTTTATAGCTTCAAGGGCCTGGGTTCTTATTTTTTTGGGCCCTTTCAGCTTTGAGATGAGACATTGGTCCCCAGCAACCTCAGCAAGGAGTCAGTAGGGAGGACACTGTGAGGCTCTGGGCATTTAACTGGGGACCAGCTGGGTTCAGCCTTTGGGTGGCCTGGGGCCCACCATGGTTTCGGTACAGGAAGTTGTGGCTACGCAGTACAGAGAACAGAAACACAGAATCAAGTAAGCGCTCCTGTTGGCTAGGGTGGCTGAGGTCCTGGTGACACACCTGCATAGGTTTCCTCTGGGGAAGCTGTGTCCTGGTAGGGGCCTCGGTATGAGCTCTGCCTTGGATCACCCTTGATCTGCCAGCAGAAATGTGCTGGCACCTGCAAGTTCTTGGTCGCTGTTTGTAGAACGGGTGTACTGCTTCTGTCAGGAGCCACTGTCCAATACATCACTTCCTGGGACAGGAGAGCTGCAAGGCCTTTCTTGTGCTATACCCTGAGTGGCTGTCAGTGCTGTTCTTTGGGTCAGAGTTTCCTGTGGAAGAAGGTGGGCTTACACTATCACTTATCAAGTGTCAGTCATCCACCCATTTGTGGGGTTACCATATGCCCTCCTGAACTTTCTTATAGGCAGAATTTTTTAAAAATGTACTTGGTACAAGGTCTCACTATGCAGCTCAGACTAGTAGTGATCCTCCTGTTTTCAGCCTCCCCAGCCCTGGGATTATAGGTGTACACCGCTATGCTGGGTCTCAGTGCCTGGCTTCTCACTCCCAGGGGTGGGGCTGACCTGGCATGTGATGTCAGGGATCGAACCCTGGTCCCTGTGCTTGCCTAAGCAGATGCTTAATCTGCTGAGCTATCTCACTGTCCCAGGCAGAGTTTTCTAGCATCAGTAGCTTTTAACAGCTATATTCAGCTACAAGTAGCGCATTGTGGAGTATATCCATTTTAAATGTGTACCCCATGTTAGCAAAATTTAGTGTATTTACACTGTGTAAGCACCACCAACAATCTGAATTTTAGACACTTCTGTCCACCTTGGAAGATCTCTAGCACTCAGGCATTCCTTCCCCATTCTCATCCTAGCCCCAGGAAACCACCAGTCTCCTTTCTGTTTCTATAGATCTGCATTTTCTGGACATTTCATATCAATTGAATCATGCATTGTGTGTCTTTTTCAGTGGCGTTATTGATTACTCTACCTCTGGACTCCTGGCAGGAAACACTTTCTGTCTGTGGCTGGACAGTGCCTGGGGTCACTGCTCCTCTCACTGACAGCAGTGGTGACCACCCACTCTTCTTCTTCCTTGTCCAGGCCCCTCCTGCTCTCCTACCCTCAGGCCTATTGACTCCATGTCCCTCCTCACCCTTGATCTTGACCTGTTCTGCCCAGTGATGCTGTGCACATGTGTAAGTCAGAGCTCAGCTGCCTCCCTCTCCCTACCTTCCTGTGCCTGCATACTCAGAAAGGCTTCCTGGTTTCTGATCTCCTCTGTGGACAGAGGGTAGAGACCAGGACTCACTTCTGACCCACAGAATACTGCAGGGTAGTGGGGTGTGCGTGATGAGATGAAGGCTATAGCTTGAGTCCTTCTGGCATCTCTTTCTCCCTGTGGGCTATGAGGAATCAAGTGGCCATGTGGGGTCCCAACTTGGAAAGAAATGTAGGTGGGCTCTGGAAGCTGAGGGTGACCTCAGAGAGTCACCTTAGTGGCCAGAGAGCCATCCATGTGCTGTTTCACAGCTTTAAGGAACAGACTGCTGCCAGCAGCCAGCAGAGTGAGGAGGTGGTCCTTCCTAGTCACGCCACCTGAAAACACCTCTGATTGTGGCCTCAAGAGACACCGAGTTAGGCTACGCTGGGACTCCAGACCCACAAAGACTGTTAAATCATAGGTTTGTGTAATTTGTGCTGGTGCGATGTGATCACGCATGGACAGAAAACGAACACATTTCCCTTCCCAGGGCAGCATCTCGGAGCTGCCCCAGATGCTCGGCCAGCCGCCCCAGCCCCACTGCCCGCTTCTCTCCAGGACTCCAGTCTTGGCTCTGGACTCTCGTGCGTCTTCCTGTTCACAGCAGTGCCAGCTCCACCCCCTTGCTGCGGAGCAGTCTTCCCAAAAGCCAGGGCTGGCCGTGGTGTCCCTTCAGGGCAGCCTCCCCTGCACACCGTAGCCTGCAGGGGAAGCCCAGGACCTCGTGGGGCCAGCTGGGGTCTGCTCACACTCCTGCTCTGTCTCTGCTCCTCCCTTACACATACCATGCTCCAGTCTCCTCAGACAGCCTTCCTTAGAATCCTAGGCTGCTTTTGCCTCTTTTAACTTGCATTTTTTGTTCTCTCTGCCTAGAACTCTTTTCTATTTCATAGCCTGGGTGAAAACTATTGTTTCTTCAAAGCCCCAAGGCTCATATCACTTGTTTCTGATCTGCCCCCTGGTCTTTACGCTCTCTCCACAGGAGGAACCAAGAACCACAGTCCAAACCAGAAAGGTTTGCTGTTGGCTCAGACACAGGACAGCAGACAGAGGAGAGGTAGATGAGTTCTGTGGGATGGAGATAACTTGGGCTTTGTTCAGCACAGTGTTCTCCTGGTATCTGCTGATTGCTTTCTCTGGTGTCCTGCAGCACCCCTATATTCTGGACAGAGGTCTGGACTTGCCCTTCCAGTGGGTCTTCTTTCTCTGGCTCCACAAGTTTGCTGCCTACGGTGGTGGTGTTCAACAAATATCTTTGGAATAAATAACCACTGCCCAGCTAAATGGTAGATGGACTGCTTTAGCATGTGAGCCAGAGCCTGTGGGGAGGCGGTGGGTCGGGGGATCCTAAGGTTCTTGAACTTTCTTGGAGCTGGTTGTTGGGGTGGCAGCAAGTGAGGGGAGTTCCACACTTATAGTTTGTTTTGCGGTTCTGAAGGTGGTGGCATCATTCTGTTGCGCATGCGCTCTCTCAAATTGAGTGACCCCACCACCACCACCACCACCAAGATTTGTAGACTCTGCTGACAGAAGAGGTCTCTCTGCCTCCTCTGTCCCCTGCTCGTGGCTCCATGCATGGACACACCTGATACAAGTTCTGACTGCTAGGGCTCTGAGCACCTTGCCCTTGCCCATCGTTGTAATGGGAGTCTGCTAGGTTGCTCCCCTCTCCATTCAGGCTGGCGGTGCCTTCCTGGTTCACTGATTTGTTTTCTGGGACTCCAGCTGAGGTGTGAGCCAGCAGAGGCACCAGCTCTGTTCTCTTTCTGCCAGAGTGCCCTTCTCTTAGGAGCTCGGAGTTCTCTGCCTGTGGCCCGCTCTCCTCCTGGCTTTCCCCTTAAGTTTTGTTTAAATGATGTCATTATCTTTCCTGCCCCTTTGGATAAAGAAAGATATTTTTTACTTCTAGAAAAGTTTCATTTTTGCAATTTATGTCACGTGAAAGATTAAAAACAAAAAACAAAACCCTCCTAGGTGGCTTCCCTTTAAATTGAACCCAGATTATAACCCTGGTTGTAACTCTAAAGTCTGGGCAACACGAAGGAATTCTTTCTAGAATACTTGTATTTCAGAAAGTATTCTCAGTTTCTCTTCACTCAAAATGGTACAGTTATTTATACTTAAATCCTGCTGGTAGATTCCATCTTGACTTATTCTAGTAGAGCTACAAGCGTGGGGTGCAGTCTTCCAAGCAGATGTGCTGGAGTCACGCAATATCACCAGCCAGAGATCCAGCAGCAGCATGGTTCGGGCGTGTGACCACTATATCATGATGTGGATTATGATACTTTGCCAACCAGTTCTATGCGATGATAGATATGGAGTGGAGGTGAACAGCTCCTCAAAATTGCTTCTCTCTGTTTCATTTCCTTTGTTGAAGAAAGGGAAATGCCCCCCCCCCCGTCCTGGGGCTTGCTAAGCTCTCCCCTGGGGGATGGAGCAGTGAGAGGCAGTCAGCAGCCAGCAGTTTCTTCTGCAGGGACATCTGGTAGCTCTCCTTCAGCCTCACTGCCCAGCAACGTGGGGAGGGGGACATTTTGGAAGGAATATAAAGGCAAATGGTGAGCTGGGTGTGGTGGCACACACCTGTAACCCTAGCATTCTGGGGACGCTGAGGCAAGAGGATTGAAAGTTTGAGTCCTACTGGGCAAGTTAGCCACTGAGAGAGATCCTGTCTCAAAATAAAAAGGGGTTGTGGATATATCTCAGTGGGAAGACCTTGGGATCAATCCCAAGTACCAAAACCAAACCAAACTAACCAAACAAACAAATGACAAATCACGTTAGCATCAAGAAGCCCACTTACTACTGTATAAGCTGATATTTGAGGAAGAAATCAATGGCAAATGGGTGGTAGATCCTGCAACTAGAAAGTGGGCATTGTGTACTGAGTCTTTGGTCCGTACCTTTCCAGGATGGCCTCTATCCTGTCACTGAGCCAGTGGAATGGTCCTGTTTTGCTGTTTTAGCTATCGCTGTGTGGACAGGGCAGTCTCCCTGAGCTGACACTGCTTGCATGAAACCACTCCACCGTAGGCCCTTTCCAGCATTTTACCCTGATTCTAGCTGAGAGTCACATCCACTCCCTCCAGCACCGGCACGAAGCTTTCTGTGGCAGATCAAAGCCAAGTGCTGTTCTGTGCCTGCTCTAGGCAGTAAGTAACGTGAGAATGCATGAACTCAACCCTATGGTATACTACTGCATGGTAATAATAATACTGATATTCTGGGACACTGCTGCCTGAGCTGTAGGAGACTGGTGCAGTTTAAATGTACTCGCGCTAGACACACAGAACCTTGTTCTCAGGAGCCATGACCAGTGAGGCCTAGAATGACAATCCCAGGCACTGCACTAAGGAGTGGGATGGGTGGTGAGGTCCCATAGGCCATTTGCAAATGGAGCAGGCACATGGGAAACCCTGGATGTCTCCAAGCAAGGACAAACATTTGGGAAAGAGGAACAAGGAGGCTGTCTGCCTGTTCTTCTCTTTCATCAGTGACATCTCCACTCTGCTTGTCTCTCTTCTCCAGCAACTTGTGTCCAAGTATGAAAGCACATGGGTATTACAGCCTTCTCCAGCCGCTAGCCATGCCACCTGCCTGTCTGTCCGGTGGTTCACTCTCTGGGTCCCAGAAGCATCTAGGTCTACTCTTGGAAGCGTGCAGGGCAAGCTGGACTCCTTCTTCCACTTCCCACCAGTGGGGCATTTGATCGGGCCTTTGAGACCTCTCAAATGACCACAGAGCAGAGCCACTGAAGTCCTTCAGAACTAAGCCTCCTCTCTGTGTTCAGCAAGGTCCCCAAGTCCTCTGGAGACCATATGCCACAGATAAGTGTCACCTGTTGAGCTCCTTCAGATTTATGCCTAGCCCTTTGGTTATTGAATGCTCTATGTAAAGCCTGAGGTTGGGTCTTTACTTTGATGGTACCAGTGACCTTTATCTTCCTTTTCTCCTTGGGTTTTGGAACCACTCTGCACTCTCCACAGTGGTGTTTAGCAATCCGTGTAAACTGCTGAACAGCTTGAGGAATTTTGCCCGCTGCCCTAGTTGAGCTCACTTACTGTAGGCTTCCTCACTGTTTTCTTGGGCTGGGAACCCATCCACAAAGGGTGTCTCTCCTGGCGGAACCTTGAGAAAGTGCCCCACTATTCTGTTTTGATGCTGAAATATTCAATGCAAGTTGACTGCTGAGAGTTCGTGTATTTGGGAAGAACAGAGCGGGTTTCAGGCAAGCTGGGGAGCTGAGAGGGAGTCAGATTTGAATCCCACTACTTGGTCTTATCTTCCTCCTTCTTTATTCTTGCCTACACTTGAATCCTGATTCCAGTTCCTCATGGCTCCTCCTGAGTTGACAGCGAAACCTGTGCACTAATTGGTGAACAGGCATCATTGCATGGTGGCTATTGGCTAGTTCCTTTTTATTGTAACTAGACTGTCCGGTTACTCGATTGTAGGGCTCCATACATGTGTCAACTTGGCTGATCTGGTAGTTCCACACCCTGTGCTGTAGGGGTCCCCCCCCCCGGAGGGAGAGGGCAGAACAGAGGAGGGAAGGGTAGGAGAGGGTAGGACAGGGCAAGGGAGGGGAGGGGAGGAGTGGAGAAGGAGAGGGCCTGCCCCAGAGTGATTCAGCATGAAAATGGCATATAAAGGGATTGAGGAAAGATTCGGTGTTCCATTTTCTTGGAGGAACTTCAGTCTTTGCCATCAGCTTGGACTTCATCTCTTGGCTTCCAGCACAGACTCTTCAGGCTCTAGCTTGGATCCTTCAGCCTCCATTATAGACCCATCAGCTGATAGAGACTTGCACAGAACACTGCAGTGGGCTCCAGACCTGAGGACTGAATCCTTTAGTCTTGGGTATGTAGATGCCTGCTGCACACTTCCTCATCTTACTTTGTGGCTGACTCTTGTAAGCCTATCTTGTAATTTCTTAGACATTAGTACATCTTAAGTTATATCTGTACCTTGTATTATATTTGTTCCTCTAGTAAGACTCTGACTAATACACAGACCCTTTCATGTCTTAACAAGAGTGGCTGATTCATGTGAGCTGTTAGACATGCTAGTCACATGGGCTCTGGACTCTGGCTTCCTCCTAGGTTGCATGGTCTGGGTTCCTGCACATGCTGCACTGATCTGAGCCCAGCCTTAGAATAGATTCAGCCACCCAGGTTGTTTGGTGGAGACAGGGGTGATTGCTGTCATTCCTGCTCTTCCAGCTTTAGCTGCAGTGTGTGTGAAGGGTGGACTGTGTACAATATGGGTCTTTATGAGGGTATTATGAAAGATGGAGCACCCTTTGTGATGTACCTGCACACTCAGACTCACGGTAACACCTCTAAAGACAAACCCAGGGAGCATTATATAGATGGAAGAAGGTTTCCTTTAGAGAGAACACACTAAGTGATGAGTATTTGCCATCAGGCAAGCCTGGGTACCCAGGAGTCTTTTACCCAAGAGCACATGAAATGATCCAGGAATGTAATTCAATAAATTGAGAACAGTGATACTTATGTGTTTTCTAATGGAGTATTTTGAGAAATCATTCATTGGTATCTTCCCAGAGTTCCCAGATGGGACAGAACTTAGGCAGAAGACCACGGCTCTGAGAGGTGGAGCGATGTGTTCCAGCCTTGTAGCAGTGCTGGCTTTAGTAGGATGTGTGTGTTGGGAAGCTTTTCCATTTCTGGTTTCCAAGATGGCAGCCACACATGAAATGTAGTTGGCATTACAGAGAGAGGAAGATTTCATTGCACTGATTGCTTTATATTGGAATCTAAATACCTTCTGTGGCTAATTGCTACTCTGGGTTACAGTGCAGTCCTAGGTCATAGTGTAGGTGGTTGCAGAAGACTTGGTCTCGGTAGGATGACATTTAGGGATGGTGCATTCTAAAAAGGGCAGCCCTAATGGAAGGTGCTCCCATCACAAGTTCTTTTAAGGATCAGTGCAGATCTCATGGTGTTTAGTGGGTTCCTGCAAGAATTGTGGTTATGAGGAGAGTTTGGTTGTATAGACTTGCCCTGCACAGCTTCTGGATTTGCCATGGGATGTTTTTCAAGCTGGCTGTCACTCTGATGCTATTCTCATTTCTATGATCCAGTCAGAATGCCTACAACTGAGCTGAGCAGATGCTGGTATCTGGGGTCTCTACAACTATGACCCTAAGTAAACTACTTTCTGCACAGAGGATCCAGTCTCAGGTGTTTCTTATAGCAATAAAAGGTAGCAAATACAGTGGTGGTGGGTGTGGAGTGAAATGGAACTGACCCTGAAGAGCAGATGGTGGGAAGTTCTGAGCAAGTGGAGACTGGGTTGGCAGATGGTGCGAAGCCTCTGAAAGGTTTGGGCAGCAAGGTGGAGTGTACTCAGATATGCAATGTAAGAGGCTCGGCACAGCTCTCCTAACCTCAGATCCATGTAGAATAAGACCAGAGCAGGAGGGCAGCCAGAGGAGGTTGTAGTGTGTGTGTGTGTATGTGTGTGTGTGTGTGTGTGCGTGCGTGTGTGTGTGTGTATGTTTGTGTTATGCTATGTAATTACAATGGACACTCATTGCCAGAAGTGGGTACATGGTAGGTAATCATACCACCTTCAGGAAAGTAGCTTGATAGAAACATTTTCAGGGTTTTCTGATCAAGCCATCAATGAGAGACAGACAACAGGCAGACAGACAGAGAAAGACAGAGACAGAGATAGACAGAGATAGCATGAGACTGGAGTCAGTCTAAAAGTGTTTTTAGGCCTTGGTGCTATTCTTCATTGGGAGATGAAGCCCTGGGGGGAGAAGGTTGAGTTTAGGTGCTTCAAGGTATATGACGCTGGGTTTTTCCTGGTGACAATATTGGCAGCAGTTGGAGTGAGTTCCTGAATGTGGAGGAAGGAGACCCGAGGAAGGACAGTGACATGCACAGCAGTGTGCCCTCTCCTCCAGGAGTGTGATCCTCTCCTAGCCCTGGAGATCAGGCTGTGAGCAGGCAGAGCCTGCCAAGAAGGGCACTGCTGGTGGCGGTCTGTGCAGAGCTCATGCAAAGGAGCAGAAAAGCACCCGCCACACATCGAAAGGTGGCATGGGAAGGGCAGAGGAGCCCAGAGGGAAGTGTGTCCCAGAACCTTGGGGCAACTTGCTGACTTGGGAAGTTGCTGTCTATTTTGTTCATTTGCTTTCTAAAAGCATTTTCTGGTCTAAATAAAAAGAAAGAAAGAAAATGCATGTTGGTCAAACTAAGTCTGTGCTGTCTGCATGCATTCTTTTCTGTGTGGCCTCAGGAAACACCTCTGTATGGCCCAGATTCAGGCAGGGAAGGATGCTCCTCGTGGTGTTGTTTACCCAAATGCATGAGAGCGGGACTCTGAGCAGACTCAGGCTGCGACTGCCACCGGCCCTCACATGACACTGGAAGAACATATTTAAGGGTTTGAAACTTGTTCAGATTATGTTGACAAGTGAAAAAGGCAGGTTATAAAATAGCAGGTAAAGTACAGCATTTTTGTTTCTAAAAAGGTAGCTGTGATCATGACAAAATGAGAATACTATGCCAAATGGTGTTTATTATGGGAAGGATAGCTAGAATTACAGGTATTTACAGTTTTTATTTTCTTTCTTCACTTTGGCAAACATGCAAAAAACATGCATGACTATGAGATCAGGAAATCCCCACCTTTGTTTTTTTGAAGGGCAAGTAGGTGTCCAGCAGTGCGAGGTGGCAGGAGAATATATGGAAACAAAAGGCCATTTTTCAGTGAGTTTTGTTCTCAATCAAAAAAGCATTTTTTTCCCTCTGCATAGAGCCAAGAATGAGCTGTCTCATCCCAAATGCTGAGCTGGCCCAGGTTGGAGAGTGCGGTGAGATGCAGCCCTGAGCTGCCAGCCACCCTGCTCGCCTGAGCTGAGGGGCTTCCTGATGATGGTGGCGGGGCTCGCCCAGCTCCACTGCAGCATCTCCTCACCACCCTAGTCCCAGTGTTTCTTCTGCCAAAGTCCCTTGAGTGCGATGGGGGATGATTGTCATTAGGACTGAGCCCAGGCAGGACTCTCTAAGGTGGGTAGATCAAGAAGACAGTGGGCAGAGGACCTGGGATGCACCGAAAGGATAGTCCAGGTGTTTGAATAACTTCCCCTCTTTCTTTTGGCTCCCTTACTTACTGGTAGGTTGGGGCATGGTGAGAGAAGAAAAGAGTCCTTTTGCTACCTCAGAAATCCTGGCAAATTTTGATGTTCAGGCCAGGGCAGAGATGACCCTGCAGTCAGGTCGGAGTGTCTGCCTACTTGCTACCTTCTCCAGAGTCAGCTTGGGCCATCAGGAGAGTGGAACACTACTTAGGAATACACTCAAACTCGCATCTCGAGCATCCTTCAAGGCCTGATGCTCATTTATTTTTCTGATCTTAGAGAGATCAATGTTATCTTCAAAAGAAGGTAGATTTCTTCTTTGGAAGTGGAAAGAAGTCACTCTTGGGGTTCGGTATGACAAAGAATAAGCGCAGAGGGAGGGATGTGTACCAGGGTGCCATGCTGGTGACCAAAGGCCCCAGGCAGGAAATGCAGCCTGCATTTTGTAGCAGAAGGTGTGGGAACGCAGGAAAGCCAGAGGCCTTGGCAGTGGGATAGGCAGAAGAAGGGCCGAGTTCAGAGTCAGGACTGTGACAGCAGCTGCTCTTCGGTCTGGCTTTGCATGGACCCAAGAAGCCTGACCAAGCATGGGGAGACTCTCAGTTAGTGACACTGGAGTTGAGTTCTAGACAGGCTTGGCTCCTGAGCTGTGCCTATGGCTGGCTCTGGGCACTTAGGATGTTTGCAACTCTTAGCACTCAAGGGATGAGCTGGACAGCTGTTTTCAAACTTCTAGATACATGGAGAAAAGTCAGCTGAGGACGCCTAAACACTTTCTTCTTCACTGTGCATTCTGATGTTGGACATGGGATATTCTACCCCCACCCCTTATACTGAGATAACATCTTTGGCTATACTGAGAAATTTATGTTTTGTGTTTTTTTTTCTTTTCAATAAAGCAGTGCCATTTAAAGCCATGTCTGTTTGTGTGTAATAAGCACATAATTTATTAGCATACATTTCTGTGGGGCTGTGCCCTTCCCCAGGGACAGTGACCCGGCACCCACCTAAAAGTTAGGATGGTGGTTTTCTGCCTCTCATGAATTATTTAGACTTTATCTTTAATATATATTCAGATGCTGATCTTTTCATGCATTCAGAAAGGGCTCTTATCTGCCAGAGCTCTGCTTATGATGATTTGGTATACAAGCGCAGAACTTCATGGTAGCAGGTGGGGCTTCCAGCCCTTTGTGAAATAATCTGAATTTTGACTGCAGTACTATAGTGGTTATTAACATTTATTTCTAGGCATTTTCCATTGCTTCTTTGTGGTGGGGGTATAATAGGGAATTGAACTCAGGACCTCACGCTTGCTGGCCAGTTGTTGCACCCCTGAGCTAAATTCATGGCCTCCATTTTTTTTTTCTTTTTTTGTAATTAGAAGTGTTTAGAATTTTATGTTCAAGAGCTTGCAATAATTTTCTTTCTCTTTTCTCTCATTTTTGGGACTAATAAGAAAGATAGAAAATATTGAAATTGTTGCTCAGGGTTGCGAAGATCCTAGAAAGAATGGAGCAGGCTATTCCAAGGGGCAGCGAGAGGTGTGGAGCCAGATATTGCCATGTCAAAATACAACCCAGGCCTCTGCAGAGTTGTGGCAAGACAGGAGTGGCATAATACATATCTCTCCACTGGGTGGAAAAAATGGAAAATTTACTTTCATATAAATCAGCCAAACTGGAGTGAAGGAACACAATGCTCACCTTTGAGAACATTTCCCCCGTGCTTGCTGCTCAGGCCCTAGATACAAGTTGTTACTAGGAGGCACAGCCTCCTACATGGCAGAAGTCCCAAGCCACTGGTGTCCCTGCAGGTGGGCCTGGCCTTTCCTGGTTCTGGGCAGAAGTGACCTTGCCCCTGTCTTGGGGCCAGTCCTTGTCCGGCCTACTTGGCTGAGCTTGTGCCCTCTCTTTGAGTTTTGCTTCCTTTTTTCCTCCTCAATCCCCCATCTGGTAGAAAGTTGTTCTTTCTTGTCCTATTTTAATAAAGAAAGTACCGACATTTCCTAAGATAAGGGTTGTTGACTGATCTACTGATTCCAGGAATCAAACCCTCCTTTAAAGATAGCCTTCTCTGCACAGATGGTTTTTGATACTTGCAGCAATAAAGCTGGGATTGTTTTGAGAATGTTGACTGAGATTAATGAGGAAAGAAGCTCAAAGCCATAAAGGATCAGTGTTTTCAGTCAATGACCAAATGCTTACAACATGTATTCCATCCACAGCTTCCCTGGCACATGCAGGTAGATGGTGGTTCCCAGAGATTTTGCCTTTTCCTGCTTGTAAATAACCTACTAAGACAAGAACAGTGTGCACTTCAAGTGTAGGAATGCTTTATTTAAGATTTTATACGGCAGTCGATGTATCGACCAAGAGGAATTTGTAGAATATGGAGGCGTGTTTTAAAAAGAGCTGGATAAAGCAACACAAACCTATCTATTCCCAGGACTTTAGCAATTGTGAATTGCAATTTCAGCATCTTATTTGCAAGAGAGAAAAAAAGGGAAAAATGTTAATTGTGATAGAATAATGGAGATCTCAGAATAGGGAATGTTATACTCATCCAGTGCCTGACTTATGAAACCTGGAAGATTTTCCACAGCTGCTTCAAAATAACACGGAAGAACAGCTCCACGCATTAGATTTTAGAGAATGCCTACTTAAGCTGTGGGTAATTCCTGTTTCAGGTGAGGAGTGATACGAGGCCTTCATCCATTTTGTTGGAGAGATAAGCCCCATCCTAGTGAGAGAACATTGCTCCCTTTAATCACCCCAAGATTAGCCTTCAGTTGCCTCTTTCTGTTGGATATTTGAATAACAGGCTTGATGAAGCCACTTAACTCCCTCCAATTATGGGTGCCAAATGGGGATGCAAAAAGAAAAATAAAAAAAGAGGCCTCATACACGTGCGAATAGCTTCCCAATCCAGTGTCATAATCAGATTCCAGAAATTGAACTTGCAGAAAGTTTGTGCTAGCCTTGTGGATTTTCATTTCAGATGTTGTCAACTCAAGGGCATTTGGACCAATCAATATCTGTCTGTCTTCTTGCACATAGAAAGTTGGCTATTAGAAAAGAGAGGCTTACAGCAGGCTCAGCCAATACCATTAGCCCTAGCCTAAGGGCAGTTCTGTCCATGTGCCCGGGTAGGCACCTGCCCCCTCCCCTCCCCCACCATTAGGGAGGCCACTTGGGATGTCATTTGGACAGAGCGGGCAAAGAGCACTTCTTTATTCTTTCTCTTTTTTACACCCAGACTCCCCCAAAATCAATAAATCTGTTCTTTGCTTATTTTCAGAACTTTACTTCAATATAAGCAAGGACTCCTTCCAGCAACGAACTCAAGTAACACCATGTCAGGCTTATGTGTGTGTGTGTTTTCTTTCTCTGTTCCAATTTGAAAAATAATTGGAAATAATATCTGATTGATGTTCTTTCTCTCTCTCTTTAGCTAAAGATTTCCTAGATGAAAGACCTTGATCTCCTGCCTTTCATGATTCAGCACTTGATTTTCTATTCCACGCAGCCTTCTGTCTGAATGATTTCGTAAAACGAAGGAAACAAAGTATTGTGTTCTTAATCAGAGAGAACTTTACACAAATTGGGTTCATTGGCAGTTTGTACTGCGCGATTACTGATGCTTTCCTTGTGATTTTTGTCTTGCATGAAATAGCTCCCTGGCTGAGAAAAAAACCCTGAAGCAGTTAAGAGACCAGGAAGGGAAGAATTGAGAATTAGTGAGGATTCAGACTATCTCTTGTGGTGAGTCTCAGGAATTTGTTCATATTATTGTGCTATTTCTCTATTTCTTCCTATCTCTTTTTGGCTCCATCTTGGATCCCTTTTAGAGGTGTCTAATAAGAATGGCACAAAGATATTGAAATTGGCATGCACTATTCCAAAAGCCTTAGGAAGAATAGGTTTGTAAGCTGCAGTTTATTCTGGGGGGTGGATCCTGCCACGTTGGAACCAGATATTGGCACGATGACCCACAACCAAGTCTACCATAGTGCCCCGGGCAAGGAAATAGTGAGGTAAAGCTTTGGCGGTCACCAGGTAACTGCAGGAGAAAACTCTGGGACTCAAGGGGAAAGCAGAAGTCAAGAAAGGCAGGAACACCAGAAATACAAGTGTCCCTGGCAAAGGGAGGGCAGTCTTGGAATGACATAAGATGAATGTTTAATGCTGTGGCCCAGGAACATGGCATTTTCTGTGACTGGAACAATGTGGAATTAATGTGTATCTGCAAGAAATATCATTAGGATTAAGTATTCTTCAGAGAGATGGGAGAATCAGGTGGTTCAAGAAGGTTTGCTGGCTCGAGCCTGACCCATCCACAGGCAGAAAGGGCATCCTCCAGAGTAAAGACATATGTTGGCAGACAGAAGCAAAGATGTGAATTTTCTTTTCATTTCCTGAGAGAGCACAATACTTTCAGTTCTCTCTTTTAATGCGACTCTGGATTGCTTTTTCCGTGACAGTTACTGTAGAGATAGCATAGGCTTGCTGCTTGGCATAGAGGCTCACTTTATTTCATTGCAATTAGCAAGGGTAATTTTCTGGCATGGCTCCGGAGTGGTCCATGAGGGGTTTTCGTGTCTGAAAGCAGAGGAGAGCTCAAGGTGAGATCCTGAGCTTCAGCAATAAAGACAAATTTGAATTTGGAGCTAGAATTGTGAGGCCTGAGCATGGGATAGGAACAGGGCTGCTTGGGTCTCAGGTGGAATCCCTAATTGGATTCCTTCAGGTTGTAGCTCCTGGGGGCCTGGTCAGGTGGGCACACAGGATCTATAGAGCTGAAGGGAACCATCTAGCATTTAGAGGGCTGCACTGAACAGGGACTTTGTTTTGATTTAGATCATAGATCCTCCATCCAAGGGTTTGACATACTTATGCATTATAGTAGCAGGTGGACTTCATGCTGTTGGGACTTTGAGTAGCTCTGATGTGATCCTAAGGTTTAACTGAAAGCTTTATAGTTTGGATCACCAGGCCACAGTACCAACCTTTGCTCACCCCAGTATTCTGATTCCTTCTAGTGGGGAAAAAGATATAACTTAGGCTTGACCAGCCCACTTTTCTGGTCTCTTGACTGGTCTAGACATGGTTGTGCAAAAGATGCTAACATGAGTCGAATCAAAGCTAAAACTTAAAGGAAATATGTTATCTCTAGTGGCGGAACAAGTAGGCCAGAAATAGCTAGAAGGTTGGTCTTGACTTTGTGGAGAGCTTGGATGGGAGAACAAAGCAGGCCTGAAAAAGAGGATATAGAAAGGGGATGGTCAAGACAGCTCTTCCCTTCCCCTGTAGCCTCCCAATTTCACCCATCAAATATTCTCTTCTCTATTTCAGCATGATGAAGTTTTGCTTCTGTCCTCATTGCCAAGAAAACTTCAGCGAATAAGAAATTTTAAGGTTTCCTGGGAGCTTGAAAAATTTGAAATTTTAAACAGTCCTCAGTTTTAAGGTATTATTCCTGAAAAAGGACATCTTTATGGTCTAGAATGTAAGGAATTCTTCAGGTGCCGCATGGTCTTTAAGTCATCTGAACAGGGCTGGTGCATAAAACATTTTAAACACTGTTCCTTTGATTTATTCATGGTTAAATGTATATGTGATTCTTTGTGAGCCAGAGGGAGTTTTAATTAATAACTGATCTTTAAGTAAATTCCTTGAAATATTTTATTTCCATATAGAAATTAAATTTCTTTGATGTAAGAGGGGAATTTATACAAATGGATTTAGAATTTTTTTTTTCTTTCATAAACAAAATGAAGAGGCTTGAGAGAAAAGGTGTAATTAAAACAAAATACCATCCAGTAGTGAAATCTTAGTATCTGAGGTAGCTGATAGGCATAATTGTGTCTAGAAACACCAGTTGGAAGTTGGAAGCATGTCATCTCGGGGCTTATCTTTTCCTTTAAGACTATTTTGCACATATAGTGCAAACTATATTTTCCCCTATACAGTATGAAGCAGAATTGAAAGACTTTAAGTTTAAAAATACAGCCAAGTTTGAAATATCTACAAAAATCAGTCTTCTGGCCAATCCTTAGAAGTTGCAAGTGTGCTTTGTTGATCTATATATACTTCGTTCTGTTCAATATTTTAAAAAAGAAAATCCCGTTGTTTTTATTCTGAAGAAATCTGTCTCAAATTCTGAGGTCAAGCCAACACCCCCTTTTTCTGGCCTTGCCTGGGAAGTCCCACATCCCCAACATCCAGTCAGAGACTTCCACCTTTCCACATGTGGCACTGCCTTGACAGTGGGCTCAAGAGACCATTGGGCCCGCAGAGCTCTCAAGGTTCTGCTGCAGCTCCCAGGAAGGAGGCTTGCTGACTCCATGAACTTGAACATCCACAGCCTGGAGCTATGGAGGGATCTACTAGCCAATAAGCCAAGCAGAACAGAATACAGCTGGACAGAGAAGCGTGGCTTGGATGGCTGCATCTCTGGGACAGCAGGATTCTCATTTGATCCCTGGAGTCTTTCCGTTACTTGAGGCAGTGAATTATCCTTAGAACTGGGATCCTAGCATGTCACAATGCAGCCCCCAAGCATTCTGGGGGCTGCATTGTGACATGCTAGGATCCATTTTAGTGCTTACTTAACATCTGAAAAGGTTTCTGGACATGCTCTTTATGGGTCTGTGTTTGTCAGGAAAACCATGTTTTCTTATTTGAAAAACAGACTTAGCTATTGCTTTCTTTCTTCCTACAGGATGTACTTCCATTTATTCACTTATTTAATTTATTTACTACCTATTGCATTAAAAAGTTCAAACAATAGGATTAGAAACATTCTGAAAATACCAATGGAGGCTAGGGATCCCAAAGACAGTAAAAAAAAAAAAAAAAAAGCAAATCTTAGGTAGAACTTGCAGTGGAAATGCAAAAACTTTGGAGCATGTAAATCAGAGTCACTAAGGCAGTCACTCAGTTGGGAAAGTCCCAAGTTATAAATATCCACTGTAGAGAGCTGGGGAGATAGCTCAGCAGTCTAAATGCCTGGCTAGTAAGGGCAAGAATCTGGGTTTGATCTTCGCTACTGCATGCCATGCCAGTCCTGGAACCCTGGGTGCACTGTGAAGGCACTAAAACCTGGCATTGTGTCACACACCTGTAATGCCAGCACTAGGGAGACTGAGACAGGAGGATCACTACGAGTCCAAGTTGTGTAGTAAGAGTCTGTAGCAAATAAATAAGTAAAAGATTAAAAATAAGTAAATATCTACTGTATAACTGGAAGCCAATCAAAAGGACCTGATTTGTAATTTGGTTTGTAAACAGAGGACATCTTTCAGTTATTATATGATTCTAGCTTTATAAAAGTAAAGGCTGTGAAGACAGATGTCTGTTCCTCTCCACCAGGACCACCTTTGTGAGAAAGACTTGGCTATTTCTGCATTGACTGATTGGCATTCTTGGCAGGCTCTGCAGAGTGACCACATTGGACACCTGAGCAGGGGAGCAGAGGTCTAGAGAATTCCAAACAGGAAGTAGAGCACAGGATGCAACAAAACAATGCTTTGGTTGTAGCATTGCAAAAGCCACAGGTGTGAATATCAGCTGTTGGTCACCTTGGTCAACTCAGATCATTGTTTTCTGTACTATTCAGAATCTTAACCTGAGTAGTGATTAGCTTTTCTTTTTTATAAAATGCTTTTGACTTTCACATAATGGTAGAGAGATATCAGTGGTGAGAAGCGATGTGGCCAGATCCTGTATAACAAGGCAGTGGTTGTATCTGGGGTGACTGCAGTACACAGTCCCAGCCAGGGCTTTGGCATCAGAACAACCACCTGAGTTTGTTCTGATTTTGCTTATTACAGGCTTGTTTTTGTCTATGTTTAGTTCAAAGGTGTTCTGTAGACTTGTGTGATGACCAACAGAGTCCTAGTATAGGATAATTTTAATCACAAGGATCTTTCCAAGTCTGAACATTGAAGCCTGACATATTTTGGTTGTACTCTTTTGTGTGATTTATTATCATTTTGGAATCAAGTATTCCATGAAACATGATACAAAAGTAGAATTTCATGCACCAAAATTTGCGTTTCAGGTCTCCTGTCCTTTCTCAGATCCACAAGGACCATGTACTCGTGACTATGGATTCCATAATTAGGTTCTTTGAGTCAGATATGGGGAAATCCCACATGTGGGAGAAACTTTCCCTTTGAGATCTCTGCGGTGAGCTTCCTCTCCACTGGTCACTATTCTCAGGTAACCTAAATTCTCTTTATGTTGAAGTGTCAATATGAGTCTATCTGGCTTAGCCCTCTCACATTTACTTAACTTGATGTATAGTAATAAAGGAACATAATGAAAAGTCTTTTCAAACAATTGATTTTCTTGTGCATGTTCCCAAATGGCCCACAGAATGAAGTTATTTTTAGTCTGTATCATTCTCTGGCCACTCTTTCAGCATAGCATAAGAAAACATTGGAAATTTTACCAGCAACTCTTCAAGGCAGTAGTAGGAGGCAGGGCCTTCTAGGACAGCCCTTCTTAGACCCCAGCCTAAAGCTTCTTTCTTTGTAACCTGTAGTTACCTTAGCCTCTATTGAGTCCCTGATATGAATAGGCTCTGTTTGTCAAGTATTTAGCATCTCCTATGGCTCAGGCATCTGTGGGATACTAAGGATAAGACAAATACATAAAAACTGTCTCTACCCTAAGAGAATCATAGTCTGTCTCCAACAGTTATGACACAGTAGTGTGACCATCTCTTCTCCACAGGCAATCTATGCTTGTCCCAAGTAGGCAAGGAGAGAGTGTTGAGAAGCTTTCCTGAAGTTGGCATACTTAGTGTTGGACTCTTAAGAGTAGATTTTAAAGGCCTCAATCTCTGATGAGAGAGGCATTTGAGGCAGAGAGAAATAGAGCCAGGTCCCAGTCCCTGGAGAAAACATAAAGTGCTCAGAGAGCCATGTGTAGATCAAACTGTGGAAGCAGGAAAATAGGGGGACACATGAAGAAGGGGACACATGCTAGCTCAGCAAGAGCTGGCTTAGAGGTGGGGCTGTATGACCTGCTACATGGTACGGTCAAGTGTGAAAGGGATGAGTCTTAGGTGGTAGAAGGGCCTTGTGGAAGAGATAAAATCTGCTGAGGCTGAAGGGGCATAAGCCAGGACCTTGCCTATGTCCTTAAATAAGACTCTGAAGGTGTATTGTTGAGCTGGCCTAGAGAATCCCAGCTATAGCCTCATTGTGCCTTCAATCAGCTGTGGAGCCTTGAGCATGCTATTTTGGGCATTTAAGGAATTGGGTTCTCTAACTCTTAAAATTCATCTCAGAGCTGTGGTTCCTTGATTCTCTATAGCTTTACAACATTGTAAAACGAGAAAGTCATAAACAGAATGATAGCAGACGTGTGATGTTGCTTTGATCTCATGCAGAAACTTCTGTGCACACTGGAAGCCACTGAGGATCTTCAGCTCTAGCTACTTTCTCAACCAAGACAAGCTGGATTTGACTGTAGCAACTTAGCCTCATTCAATTCCTAATTAATTTGTCACTGAAGTAAAGTTGAAGGTCCATGCATATAAATTGAAAATCTGAAGCAAAGTAAGCATGATATGTGCTAAGTGGGGTTTGCCTTTAGGAACAGCTGTCACATCCATAATCTAGTCAATTATTTTCTTAGGTGAGAAGGCATGTTCTTTAGATATAATGGCATTCACACTGTGTGAAGATGGGGAGACTCAGTCTAGGGGTGTATGCTTTACCTCTTGGACCAGAAGATTCTGATCTTCTCTCATCATTGTCTTGCTAAGACTTTTTGATTTCTTCTTTCACTCTGTGACCATTTGTCTGTGGTCCATTCCTTCAGAACCTAGGGTCTAGGACCAGGCTTGTGTTTTGATGGCTACAGATAGTCAATAGAGTCCTATAGTCAGTGATGGCTACCAATACAGTCCTAGGGCCCTGGCAAGTTGAAGAGAGGGATGCCAAGGGGCCTGTAGGGGGCAGTGGAGCTACTGCAGACTTTTGCATCATCTATTCTATCTTTCCAGAGCAGCATACTCAGTGAAGTGTGGCTTGCAATTGAGAAAGCCAGAGCAGGGAGACTCAGCCTAAGACGGCACCCAGTCCTGCCAGGCTGTGATCAGGAGTCTGAATTGCAGAGGCCCAGAAGAGTTTTGTTTTTTGCTCTGTGACTGGCTATCTCTCCTGGTTTACAGAGACCACTTTTTGACACACAATGACCCCCTCAGGGCCCATCATGTGGCTAAGGCTGTTAATAGGTGTTGTACTCTGGTGATGTGCTCTCTGTGGGTGGCCCTTGGGAGCCTCAGTGCTTCTGTACCCAAGGGATTCCCAAAGACAGGTCTTCTGGGAGCTAAGGGATGAGCAGGGCCATGGGAAAATTTGAGCCATAGCAGCTAAGAATTTAACCATCCAAAAAAGTTTTGCCTCATTGATGTGGACAAACAAGGGACTTACAGGGGTCACTGCACAGAATGGACACAGTGCAGGTAATCCTACAGCATTCAGGCTCCTGAGAGTTGAAAGCTGGCCTTGTGTTTGTCTCAGTATGGGACACTTGGAAGTATAAATTTGGCACCTGCCCTGACTTCTGTTTCCATGTGCTCCTTGTTCAGATCTGCCTGCACAACCTCACCAGCTCTCTCCTGTTTAACCACAACTTCTGTCTCTGCTTTCTAAAGCAAAGTGGTCAGAGACTGAGTCACTCAGACTGTGGCCCCACAGGATAGTCGACAAGCTGCTGACTTTGAAACTGGCTGGATTTACAACAGGACAAAGTAGAGCTTCACTGTGTGGAGTGTGTGAGCCTGTGGACACTTGTTCTTCCAGTGCAACCTGCTAGATATATCTCTGTACATCATTTCCGGGACACAGAATTTTTTTCTTTATGGATGGAATTATATTTCTCATCCTAAGGAGATGAATGCTCATTATAGAATACTTAGAGATGAAGCGAAACATGCACTAAAGAACTCATTCTTACATTCTTCTATGTTGTGACACATCAAATTCTGTATCTCATTTGTTAATCTATGTGAGAGCATCTCCCATATACTGTCTAATATTCTCCCTAAATGTCCCTGTCCTCTTCCCCATCCTGTGCTAACAGTCAGGATCCTGCCTCCTGCTGTGGCTCCTAAGGCTGCTCCAAAGCTTATTCTGATGGGCCCTTGCGCTTGTGGCTCTTCTTCCCTACTATCCCAGCATCCTGGGATCCCCCTCTGAGCACCTGCAGCCTGGTTAGTGTCCCTCTCTTGGGCACTAATCACAAGGGCTTGTAGTGTTTTCAGTTTTGCACTCACCTCTGGGTTCTCTGGTGTCAGGAGTCCAAGCTTCTATTTCTCTGCATGTTCAGTAGCAGCTAACATTAGACTGGAAAGAGGGGATCCTAGCTGGGTATGTATGCAGGGACATTAGTAAGAGAAAACAGTGACTTAACCTACATAAGAACACTCTTTCCCTCATACTGACCATCTTGGTTGTTGCTGCCCTTTATGCTCTCCTGATAAAAGTTAATGTACCTCACAATATTTGTTCCTGGGAAAGCTGATCACAGACTTTGCTAAACTCCACATTCTGTCACTGTGCTGCACAGGTCCTCGAAGGAAACACTGCCAATTTAGCGTGGCTTGGAGCCATTATTCTTAATGTGTGCACGCCAGTGCTTGCAACCTGAGGGGCTTCTCCAGCCACCAGCCCTGGTGTTTTGGACTGTTTCTTGCCAAGTGTGTGAAGAAGGCACGGAGGCATATAGGAGGTGTGTTGGAGGTTTGTGACCTTTTGTGGGTGAACTACTTCTAAGACCTTCCTGCAACTGTAGAAAGAAGCAACAAAAGGAAACGAGGCCATCAGCAGCCCTACAGAGATCAGGGCTCTCTCCTGCAGCAGGGCAGACCTACACCCTTATTTTTAATGATCTGACCCGATGGAAATATCCTGGTTACAAAGACACTGCCTTAGAATTTTAAAAAACCTAATAAATAATTTGTTATAACCGCAGGGCACCACGTTACCATGTTACTTATTATGGAACTAGGATAATATTTAAATTGCTTATTTACAGCATTAAAATAAATAGTGGTTTGGGCATTTTTTTTTTTTTTTCAGAGCAGAGGACGTGGCTTGTCACTCGCCTCCCCCGCAGCCCTGGTTTCCCAGCTTCGGCATACCCTTCCTTCCTGCTGGGTCTGGGTTCTTTTCCCAGCTGCAATTACTCCATTATGCTATTAAAGTTCAGAATGTGCAACATGCCCGACCCCTGAAGGCATTTGCCAGTCATTTTTTTTTTTTTTTTTTTTATCTCATCTCATACCTGTGGCTCCCCATCTGTGTCAACATTTGACTGCGAGCATTCTGCAGGATCTGCAGGCTAGCTGTTCCTGGAAGGCCCCTGGCCCCAGCACCTTGTACGGCCCCTCATCCGGTCCCTCTCAGATCTCCGAGGGGGGTGTGAGGCAACATAGTGAATGAAATATCAAGCACATCAGATCAAATGGCAGCCTGGCCCCCCAGGTGAGGGGCAGGCTGGGGTGGAAGGCTTCGAGCAGGCTGCCATTCTTCCCCATCTCGCGTAGGGCTCGGACCCTTGTTCTATCAAGTGCCCCTCGCTTAAGCCCCACTAATTGGGTAGGATTGCCGCTGTCTGATGAGTCATAATTAGGACGAGGTGGCTCCGGTAGGAGCCTTCTTATCGGGCGAAGGGTCAGGGACTAATGACTAGCAGAAGGTAACGGTTTTGTTGATGCCTGTAGTCTCGATTGGAAAAAAAAAAAAAAAAAAAAAAAAAAAATCCAGTCCTGCCGCATTTCTTCCGGCGGCAGGCACTGAATCTTTCCCCTCATTTGATTCAGTGACCTCTCAAGTGCATCATCGCCCCGAGGGCTCGGGCCGTCCAGCAACTGCTGAGCCCCTTGGGTTGATAATCTTCTCCCACATTTGCCCTTAACACCAGACGCACCACCATTAGCCGCAGCTGCACTGGTGCTCATTAGAGGCGATCGATAGGGAGTGAGATAAAGAATGCCGCTGTCCGCGGCTGGGTTACTGCAGATTTACAGGCATTCCCACGCAAGGCCTTCCTGACAGCTACGCAAAACAGGGCCCTCTGAAAGAATGGGAGAGCGCGGGGAAAGTACATATTTACCTTGTTGGTCTCAGGATGTTACTGACTGGCTAGAGGAAATTTTACTTTAACTGTGATGTAAAAATAGCTCGTCTTTGCCTTGTGTGGCTCCTTGAGTCAGAAAGCCGAAGTGAAAACGTTCCCTAATCAGGGCCTGACTGGCGGTTAGGGCAGGCGCAGGCTGCTGTTTGCTCCTTCCTCCACACAATGACCTGCGAAAGCCTAAGGCGGCTTTGGAGTCTTGCTTCTGGCCAGAAGGTGTTGCCAGCGAGCCTGCTAAGGCCTGCTAACTCTTCCTTTTCAAGTGGTAGAACCTGGCCCCAGTGGGAACTGGAAGCGGAAAGCACCTTGAGACCAGATCTGGGATCTGTTCCCCACAGACTTCTTCGGGGCAAGTAAACTTCAGGAAAAGCCGAACCAAGTAGCCCCCCGCCCCCATGCTTCCTTGTACGGGATGGGTGGGATCAGGGACCAGGAGCAGGCCAAGTAGTAGCAGTGGCCTCTCCGATGTGAGGGGCAGCATCAGGAGGGAAGGGGGAGGAGGAGTGGGGAGGGAACCTCTGCCCGTCCCCTTGGCCTGAGTTCTATTCCTCGTTCTTTGCTGGCGTGAGGCTCTGGTCCTTTGACCTTAAGGCCGCCTCTCTCCTCATCCTTGGTACTCAGTTTCCCTTGAAAAGATTGACGAAGTGTAATTATAGGGAAAACCTAAGGTCAGAACTTGAGACTCTTTGTAGCAGGGCCTACCTATAATCCCAGCACTCTGGGAGGACTGCTAGTTTGAAGCCAGCTGGGTGACTCACTTAGTGACACTCTAACTCAAGTGAAAAGTACAAGGGAAGACCTAGTAAGCAGATTCACCCCACAGGGCCTGGCCTGGGGACGGAGTGGACCTCCAGATGCCACCAGCGAGTACAGCAGGCAGAGACCAGGAAGTCTTCTCGCAGAGGTGTGGAGTTCCCAGGTACTTTTCATGCAGAGCAGGGACCTGGAGTGGGCCTCAGCCATGTTGCTGGGTAACTCTTCTTCCCAAGTGCGTCCGCAAGGGCTCTTTCCCCTGCTAGAATCCTTTATTTCAAGCCTAAAAGATTTGTTTAATGACAGAACCAAGATAATTTAACAGTGAGTTAAAATAAACTTTCTTCCAAGGGTAAGCACAGACGCTGAATCATCATCATCATCATTATTATTATTTTGTATTTAGTACAGGGTCCATAGGGTCTCACTATGTAGATCTGACTGGTAGTGATCCTTCTGTTTTCAGCCTCCCAAATGCTGGGATTACAGGCGCATTCTACCATACCCAGTCTTAATCTCTGTCTCAGTGTGCCCTGGGGCAGGGCCAGCATGGCACACAGGGGATTGAACCCAGCCACTGTGCCTGCCTAAGCAGGCACTTTAGTCTGCTGAGCTATCTGGTCAGCCCTGACAATGCTGAATTCTGACCTGCACAAGTTCTGAGAGCTCTGAGCCACAGTAATCTGTGAAAGGAAACAACTGTAAGAAGCAGAAAGTTCCAACCAGTTTCTAGCTTCTGTTTTTAACCAGAGTGAGGAAGCTCTTACACGTATGAAGTCAGAGCGGGAGCTTTCTGAAGGCGGATAAAGCAAAACCTTTAATGGTTGAATATCAACAAACAATTTAAAACTGTAGTGTAGGCAAGTGATTATAGGAAGATAAACTGGAGGAGTCAGAGAAATTCATAGACAAGGGATAAATAAGGTAAAACAATAAAGGAGAAAGGAGGAGACATGGAGCTTAAGAGATCCAACGTTTGTCTAATGAAGATACATGTTTATGAAGGACAGCAGAGTACAGAGAAGAACCAAGGTCATCACTCAGCAATCAGAAGGCTTCTGGGAGCATGAGAACCATTGATGGAACTTAACTTTCAGCAATAAAAGGAAATCCAAGCCATGTGTCTCCTCATGAGGAGATCCGTCCTATGAAATGCATTTTTACATGATTTCATCACAGTGTACTTATACATGCTAAGGTGGCTACAGTGTCACTAGGCCATAAAATTTTGTGGGTACATTTGAAACGTCACTATTAGATGTACTACTGTGTACATTCAGTGGAAGAACCTTTGTCTGCAAAGAAAAACTGAACTGCAGCAAGTTTATGTTATGTACAAAAGTCTAAATCCGTTTTAGTGGCACACACAATTCATATTCAGTTCTGCATCAGATTTGTTTTGCTGCCCTTGCTGTTGTTTACTTGAGCAATTTATGTGGTGAAAAGATTTGAGTTCTTTCAGCTTTCGTAGTATCTGTACCTTCAGACAAATTGGAGAGCAGATAGGCTTTTCTACAATACAAAAGACAAGGTAACGAAAGTCAGTTTTATGATTTTTATTGAAAAGTATTTTGACTCAAATATTCTCTTTTGAGAAAATGCACACTATCAGCATCCATTTAGTCTGCAAACTCCATATGATGAGGTCTAGGCAGATTTGTGTTGTATCATTTTTTCTTTCTCCCCTGGACCTAGCAAGGTGCTCCATACATAGCAAATACTCAGTGCACATATTATTAATTTGAATTGGTTGCATCAGGGACTTTCTCAGATTAAAAAACCTGAAAAACAAACCAAATAAATACATGCATAAATAAAAGATTATACTGGTGCCTTTCCTGAGAAATGCATCGAAGATGTATGATAGCCAGGTGCAGAGGAAAGAGAAAAATCACAGTGAAAAAAAAGCAGTAATTAGCAAAAGCAGCAAAACATAGAGTATTGATAACCTGGTTTTAGCATTGCAAAGCAACCCCAATACAAAACATAATTATTGAAAGCAAAACTATATTTAAGAAAAGGGGCCGGGGATATGGCTCAATAGAATAAGCGCATGTCTGGCATCACAAGGGCCTGAGTTCAATCCCTGGTTCCACCAAAAAATAGAAAAAGAAGAAGGGAAGAAAATAGCTGGAGAGATAGCTCAGTGATCTAATATGCCTGCCTAGCAAGCACAAGGACCCAGGGTTAGCTTGCTGTGTTGGCTGTGCTGTGCCAGCCACTGAAACTGGGCATAATGGCACATCCCTGGTTAGCTCTTTGATAATAAAAACAAAAATTGGCAAATGGGGCAAGAAGAGATGTAAGTATGTGTTGAATTTAAATTTGAATTTTGTTTGGGAACAGATGTTGAATGGCAGGAGTTATCAGGGACCTTCCTGTCCTTGAGAAGACATAGCTTGAGCTGGCTCCTCCTTCTGTGCAGGTCTATTTGTGGAAAACATTGACAGGATGTCATTTCTCCCCCTCTTTTGCAGTACTGGAGATTAAACCCAGGTCTTGGCACTGAGCTCTGTCCCCAGCACTTTTTATTTTTTATTCTGAGGTAAGAGTCTCCTTAAGTCACTAAGTCACCCAGGCTGGGTTCAAGCTTGCAGTCCTCCTGCCTCTGTCTCCCAGAGTGCTGGGATGCTTGGCCCAGGTAGAAAGAATGTCTGCAGCTCCAGCCTGAAGTCTTCCCTACTTTAACATTTTGGCAGTTTTTGAATATCTCTGTGTTAATGTTAATACAAGATTTTAGGAAAATAAAGGGTGAAGAAAATAACCATTCTTCTTTTTAATTTTTAAAAAATAACCATTCTTGAAGCAAAATCAAGATTTACTTTTTTTGAATTATAAAAGAAAAAATCTAAGAAAAATATCTTTTGGCAAAGAGAAGCAACAAAGAAGCATTTTAAAACTCAGGCACAGGGGAAACAAGTCCAGAGCTACATGTAAATGGATCAAACCTTTTGTCATGCTTAACATGACAAATTTCTGGTCTTTTCCTAAGTTTTTAGATTACTCATTTATTTGGTGCAGGGTCTCACTACACAGCTTGGATTCGTAGTGATCTTCCTGTCTCAGCCTCCCTACTACTGGCACTAAAGGTGTGTACCACCATGCTTGGTTCTGGCGGTCGGCTCTGTGTGCCTGGGGTTCTGGGGCCATCATAGCATGTGGTACTGGGTGTCAAATCTGGATCTTTGCTTTTGCCAGGCAGGTGCGTAGACTGTTGAGCTATCTCTCCAGCCCAAACTTCTGATCTTCACTGAAGGGCAGGGTTGAACTGAAATCTATTGATGATAGTTATGTCTAAAAATTCATGGAAAGGCAGGCATATTCTGGGCTGGACAGAGGAATACTGGACAGAAACTGAAAGGTGGAAGCAGTCTTTGTATCAACTAGAGTTGGAGCAGTTTCAAGTGGTTCATTTTGGCACTTATGGAAAGTAAAATTCACCATAAATCTACATGGATAATGAGCTCGGTATGTAAACTGTGATTATTAGAGTATATGCGGTAAAATGAAAATACAAAAAGAAATTGACAGTCATGGTTAACATTAGGGTGACTTTAATATGGACAGAAATATAGGACAAGTTGACAAAAATAAGGATAAAAATTGGGCCTCATATATATAGAGCTTATTCAGTATTTAGTAAGCTGTAGCAACTTTTGTGTCAAGCAAAGAAAAAAATGATGAGCATAATGTATTTATGCAAACTGATGGCTAAAAGTTCCCCCTCAAAATGAGAAACTTAATTTTATTTAGAAATAAACTGTACAAATCATATTTACAGCTACAAGAAAATAGACATCAATTTTAATGACAACATGTAAAGAAGACTGAAATACATCTAAAATATTAAAATAATACTGTCAGTGAATATTAGAACCTAGTGTCTAATTATTAAATATTTGAAAAAATAAGAACATTTCAAAAATGAAAAGAAGCCCAAAGTTGATTCAAGGGCTCAAAAACATCCAACTGAATATTTATTTTTAAGAAACATATTTTAACAATTTATTTAAGGATAAATAATAAAACACTTCTAACAGTCACCTAATTAGTGATTTTTTTAAAAAATCCAGAATATTAAGTTCAAGGATGTTTAAAAGAGAAAATTATAAAGATAGTAATTATGAATCAGAATATAGAAAATTGATAAGATTAATAAATTTGGGCTGGCCAAAAAGCTTAGCGGATTAAAGCACCTGCAAGCAGGGACAGAGGACAGAGATTCAGCTCTGCCAGCCTTGCTCCTGGGGTGTGCTGAGATGGCAATCGAGAAGGTTTGGTGGCGCATGCCTGCAATCCCAGTTCTTGGAACGCTGTAAATAGGTGGATCACTACAAGTCTGATCTAATAGTGAGACCCTGAACACCCTATAGACCCTTTCCTAAAAATACAAAATAAAACAACAGCAAGAAGATATTATCATTAACCCAATGGCAACAAAAATTACTAAGAAATACTATACATAACTCCATGAGTGGTGAGAACTCCCCATGAAATACATTTTTCTGCGGAACATGTGAATTTTCATGTTTGACTTAAAAAGAAGCAAATGCACATGGGTTAATAACGATAGAGAGAAATTTCAAAGGTTGCTTAAGGTTTAATTGTTATAGCTTTGCAGCACTGTCTATTAACATCCTGTGTGAGTCTCTCTGTATTTTTTTCAGTTTTGTAGTCATGTTTTCTAGAACAATCTTAGAATTGGGAGGGAGGCATTCCCATCTTGTTGGAACAAGCGATTTTCTTGCTATTGAAAGACAGCACCATAGGGAAATAGTGCTTCATGCTGCACATTACAGGGCTAGCTGAGACTTGAATCTAATGTCTGAACACTTGAGGGAAAATCCACACCCACTGCAACTTAAAGATGAAGGTGTGGCAATGCCTGGGACAGGTCCTGCTGAAATGAAGTCTGCCGTCACTGAATCAAAGGACAAAAAGTCCTAAATAATATATATCAAATTCAAACAACAGCTTCCTATGGCATATAGATCCATTCTTGGAATACAATAATGTTTTAATATTCAGAAATCTATTAATAAAATATACCACATCAGTAGATTGAAAGAGGAGCGTCCTCACTGAAGTCCCAAAGGGCACTTGATAAAATTCTACATCAATTTCTGATAAAAACTTAATAAGCCAGGAATAGAAGAAGAGCTCCTTTATATATGAAAACAACAATATGAAATCAGCAGCTACATTCTATTTGGGGAGGAGCCTCAAAAAGCCCTTCAGGTGGAGTCTGGACAGGCCTGGAGGCCATAGCCGTGGTTATTACCACCACTGTTTTGAATGTTCCCATGGGATGTGGGACTAAGATTAAAGAGGTGTGCTTGGGCTAGGTCTAGATTAATAGTTTAAAGAAATGCACTCACAGAATTTCTTCTGTACAAACCAACAATTTGCCTGTTTCCAATAACAAGTGGATGAAACATGAAAAGATCACAGATTTCCAAGTCGAAAGCTCAATGTTACACAGAATATCCTCATAGTAAAGCTAGCACCAGGCAGCTGGCACCCGTGTGAAGAGAAGGAGGAGCTGGAGAGCTGTTCAAGGAGGCCTGGATGAGCAGCGCCATGGCCGTGGTACTGGACAGTGCTCAAGGAGCCCAGTTCCCTGGGCTTGACTTAGTTTTTTAGGGCAGTTTCAATCAGAATGGAAATGGATGGTAGATTCTGACTTACTCTACAATAGTCAAAATCGCATATTCTAATGGAGAGAGAGGAAAGTAGAGAGTGATTTAAGGTTGTGACACGTTGGGGTATCAACAGGTGGGTGAGGGGGAGGAGAGAGAGGACACACATCAGAAGATGACACTCTTGCCTCGCAAATGATAAGCACAGCACTTCAAGTAAGGGATGGAGAGTATAGATTGTTTAGAAAATGGAACAGAGCTGACAGGTTGATGGTTTCACAAACAATTCCTTGTCATTTCCAGATGACAAGTCCTTCCAGCAGATTAATGAGGTAGGTAGAACTGGAGGAGCTTGGAGGACAGGGCTGCATATATTTCTGCTTTCTAGGCAGGAAGGATGAAACCACAGGAAAATCATTAAAATTTGCTTCCATAAATACTTGGAAACTCCAAACTCTATTATGTCATACCCTCAACAGTCTTAGCAGATAAATGGGATCACTTTGCGGCTTATTGCTACATCAGGGGTTATGACCATTAATATATAAAACCCTTGTATAATTCAGTAAAAATTTAGAGAAAAATATCTCAAACTATGCAAACACATTAACTGAATACCAACTACAAGTGCTCAATAAACATTTAAAGAAATGTTCACTGTTTTATAGTGAAAAATATATGTATATACAACATAGGCTAGATATACAGCTACTGTCTCCTAGTTCAGTGAGAAGAAAGATTTGTACTACTATTGTTTGGACAAGACATCATGTCTGTATCTTGCCCTTTGAATAACCATTATGAAGAAAACAATATGCAGTATATTATTTACTATGACTGTCCTACTAACCTGTTTTGAAACTGTTTCATTACCATTTTATTTTCTCATTAAAATGAATAAAAAAATCTTCAAAAATCTAAAAAGAAAAAAGAGAGAAAGAAATGTTCATACTGTTACAAATGCAGGCAATATGATCTTGTTAATGAGAGGTAATTTTATCTGATCAAATTAGGAAAGATTGTTGATGAGCCAATTGTCTGTATTGGTAAGGTTATGGGAAAGCAGCAAATCTTGAATTTTGTCAGTAAGATTTTCTGGAGGATAAACTAATGATATGAATTAAAACCTTAATATCCCTCAGCCATGTGACCCTGTAGCCTCCAAGACAGGAATCGATCTCACACACAGAATGGAGACCTCCCAAAGAGCTGTCAGCACATGGGGCTGTGTGGTGCTCTCTGCGGCAGTGCAAAATGGGAGCGGGCATAAAAACTCAATAAGAGTAAAGGGGTTAAATAAATTGTGGTCCATTAAAAGCAATGGAATACTAAGTAGTCATTAAAAACCATGTTCTCAGAAACTATATAAGCATATGCAATAACATTCACAATATATTAAGTGATAAAAGTGGGTTGCAGACTGTTATGAGCTTTAATTCTGATGCCATAAAAATTGCAGATGCCTAGATAAAGGATGGAAGGAAACACAAAGGTTATCTTTCAGACTCAGGATTTCTGTGTAATTTTTATTTCCTCTTTTTCTTTTTCTGAACTTCCTGAAATTTATGTGACAACATCATGCCCCTCATACACAAATCATCACACTCATCATAAAGCCTTTTCAGAGTTCCACAAGGGAGTGGGATAGGCCTTTTCATTCAGTGCCTACCTGCACAGTCTTTCTGAGACCCATTGAAGATTAGGGATCAAAGACTGTGGCTCCAGGAAGGCTGAATGTTTGTCTGTCTGTCTGTCTATTTCTCTCTTTCTCATGTTCTTTCTTATTCTCATGTTCTCTCTCTCTTATTTTCTGCTGGAGGCCTGGAGGTGTTTACTTCCTTCTACAGTTTGTGAAAGGAGGTGGTTCCCAGCCTGCTGCTTTTGCCTAATATTTCCTTACCTAATATTTGACTTATGCTCTTCAAATTGAACATACTTTTCTTTGCAGACTTCTGGCATCCTGGATTCATTTCTTGAGAAAGCAGTTTCTAAGTCACGGAGAGGTTTACTGCAGTCCTTGGAACTGTAATGGAAGGTTGATTTTATTTTATTGTTTCAGAACCTGGGATTGAACTCAGGCCCTTGTGCTTGCTAGGCAAGTACTTCTTCTACTGAGCCATCTCCCCAGCCATATTTTTATTTTTTTTATTTTTTATTTTTTTATTTTTTTGGCAGAACCAGGGATTGAACTCAGGCCCCTGCCCTTATCAGGGAAGTGCAGACTCCACTGAGCCAATTTCCCAGCCCTGGAAAAAGGGTAGGGACAAAGTTACATCACTTCCCAATTTAGTTTGGCTGTTTTGGACATGAAGGTGAAAAAGCTTGATCACTTTCCTATCAACAGATACCTCAGGTTAGGATTGCCAGACGTCACAAAGATACAGACTGCCCAGTTCAATTAGATTTTAGATGAATAAGTAACTTTCCTAGGGTAAGTATGTCCCAAATAGTGCCTACATCCTGGCAACAATTCCTTCTTTACCTGAAATTTGAATGGAGAGCACATTGTATGTTTTATGTGGTAAGTTTGCTATCTCAGAGGCCTTCAGTGGATCATGTGCCAGGATGGCCTCCTGCCTTCCCTTGGCCTCCGTTGCTTTGTCTAAGGGGGGAAGAGGCTTTCATACTTAATCAGCAGATGGGTGGGGCTGGCCATGACCTTGGTCTGTGAGAAAACACAGTCAATCTCTGTGTCTCCTCTCTGAGTCCTGGCCCTGAAAAGGCACAAATCAGCTATCAGAAAATTCAAGATTTTCTTATTTTTCTTTGTAATCTAAACTTTTATAGGCACCAATTTTTAGAACTAGGGAAGTAACTGAAGAGTGGACAAATATTTTTGTATCTTTATCCAGAACATAATACACTGGGCCAGTGGGTGAAATATTTCTCCTCCAGTGGGGTCTATAAATGGCTTCCCCTTTGACATCCCTCTGAAAGATACTCAAACTCAAGTCTTCTGTCCTTCTGAATGCACACAGTGTAGTAGGTGATTCTGGGTAGGCCTGGGAACAGGGTAGCCCCTTCCTGGTTCAAAGATTGGCTGATAGCAGTTCATTTTTTCTATGGATTGGGAATGGTGAAAAAAGAAGGGCAGCCCAAAGTAAGCAAGAATAAGGAAATACGAACACAGGAGAAACCATAGGCACTGAAACTTAGCTGGCACAATCATTTCTAGTTATTTAAAAATGATTAGGGAATAGATATGACTTGTTACAGGATTAAAGCCAAGAAATTATACTTTTATTTACAGAGACTGCCTTTCCAATCCCTGGTGTTCCTAAGAACAGTCAGGGCCAGCATGAACCAGGAATCTAGCTTCAGTGACTGCCCCTGCATAGAGGAGGTTGGCTGGTGCCCACCATCCCCCAGGGAAAGGCACAGCATGGCACACAGAGAAATCCCTTGCATCCCTTCTACCAAGAGCAGCAAAAGCAAGGTCCAGCCTTGGCCCTGGCATTATTCATCCCCTCTCCAGGAAGAGCCTGGCCTAGAGCTGTCCTGGGAATGGACTATACTTTATTACCTCACTAGCTTCTGGTTGCTCTCCAGGAGCCGGCCGGAGGTGCCAAAATGCTGCAAGGAATCAGATCTCCAAGTGCGGCTGCTCACAAGGTGTTTCCAGCTGCTGGCTCACAGCAAAGCTCTTTGTAAATTTTGCAAGAAAACATGCTCTCAAGGTGTTTCTAGTCCAAGTCGTCAGTTCCAAGAAGTCAGCAGAGATGGAGTCAGACTTTTCAAGGAACTACTGATCTTGGATCCTGCTCCATGCCTGTTATAGGCTCCAACTTCTGGGGCCTTCCATTTGGAATCACTGTTCCTGGTTGATAATGGACTGTATTTATTGTGCCCCAGGGGGAGGGAGATGTGTTGCGCCCTGAATGCTGCCCTGGGTGTCCAAAGCTGGGCCTTGGGTGTGGAGGATTTATGGGCGCAGGTCAGGAAGAGGTTGTGAGCATCATTTAAACACAGATCTGTTTTCCAGTTGTCTGGAAAAGTAACATCTTTTCATTCAGAAACAAGAACCATTTCAACACACCCAGTTGAAGTCATCTCTGCTCTCTCAAGATCTTTTTTCCACAACACTGCGGTGATCCTTTTTCCCTCTCTCCTGTCCTAACTTTTCCATCTGATGTCTAAATACTTCTGCACAGTTGTGCTTCTTCTTGGTTAACTCCCCACGTTGTTCCCTGATCCTTTTCATGAACAATTTGTCATCTCATTTTCTGTTCTCTTCCATGTGGATGGTAGATTGATGGTGACACTGTACAGAGAGGTGGCGAATGGCAGAGAAGGCAGCTCAGGTGAAAGAAAACTGCAGGCTATGTTTGTCCAATCAACCACTGAAACAGCCCTTTTGGCCAGTACGATGGTAGATACTCCCATATATTATTTTTATTATTGTGGTAATGTGAGAACTTCAGATTTAAAAAGTGATTAGATTTGGGAAGCTCTGAACATTCTGTGTTTAATATTTTTTTGTCAAGAAAGTATCTTCATCTTGAAAGGCAAATATTTCCTTAAGGGTAGAATCATGTAATGATGCAATATTTCTATAAAGCAGTATAGTATACTAAATTATAAGCTTCTTAAACATTAAAATAAAGCACTTTGGGAAGAACATTAACTCTTTTAGGCACTTATACAATTCCCAAAGTACCTATCATAAATCCAGGAAATTGCATTGTCATTGTTATATTCAGGAATAATTTCACTCCAACACACTTCCACACCATACATAATTCTGTTTTAGGGAGCAAAGATGTTTAACTCATGTCAGGAGAGTCCGGTGATTGGTTCTGTCTCACACCACTGTTATTTTAAATCAATGGTCTCTGCTGCGAAATCAGATAATTTCTCCGAAGACTTCCATGGAAACACATTCTGCCGTTGTTTATGTTGGAGGTGAGAGCTTTCAATTCAAATCATTGTTCCAAAATAGATGAATGTCATGTGTGATATCAGTTAATGCACATCAGGCATTTGGGAAACTGCAGTGAAGTTGCAAATCAAGCTGCCAAGAGAGCTACTTCCAACTGTGGGTTAAGCGCAGGGAGTAATGGAAAGCTGGGAGGATGGGATACATAGAAATATTCCAGGATGGAGAAAAGTTATGGGCACATGCATTTCTTAAGCCTGCAGGGCACAGAGAAGGCAGCCCCGTTGAGAGGCCAGGCCTGGGGATGGCTGGCTTAGCCAACAACACGCAGGAATCTTGGGAGAGCTGACAGAATGCCCTAGAAGGCAGGCAGAGAAAAAAACGTGTAATTCCATACTCTTTCTCAGGCCTCAGACCCTTCACAAAATGAGAATTCTGGAACATGTCTTCCGGATTTCTAGATCAAAAGCCCATGTGTTCAACCTGGATGTTTGGCACTGAAAACCGGTTATCATTTAACAGACAAGCATGTACTGTCTAAAGAGATGACATTCTTTTTTCCACAGCCAAAGACAAAAGTTTTCAGGAGATCTGCACAATGTTAGTGAGACGTGGCTGGCCACTGGATGGGTGCGTAATACTCTGCCCAACAGCGGTTCTCACCCGTCCATTGGAATGACTTCATTTGTTTCCAAGAATAAGGAGTATATATTTATTGGGAGCTTTTCAAGCATAAAGGGAAGCAGATTTCAAGTCCCAGGAAAGAAATGACTTAAAGATTTTGTAAAACCTGGGAGGAAATTGGTGGTCAAAAGGAACAGCTCTCTTTTCAAAGAGCCTCACCACGAAACAAATCTCATGGGGGAAGGAGGGACGGACGTGTATGGGGGAGGGGACCGGGTCAGTGGTAGGATAGGACATGCCTGTCCGTGAGCACACTGCTGATGGGCAAACAGGTTCCACAGACATAGCAAGTAACAGCCAGCTTGTGAGCGAGCTTTCAGAGAATGTATAGCTTGAACCAGAGATGCAAATAATGAGGAGATGTCCTGTCTTAAGCACTCCCACAATTTTTATTTTAACAAAAAGTAGACACCAACAGCCTCACAAGTGACACTGAGAAGGAATAAGTGTCAGAAAATCTGAGCAATGAACATGGAGGCTCCAACAAAATCATCAGCTTTGGCTAGCAGGAGGCAGGAAGAAGGTCATGACTATGGATGGGGGCTTTCCTCACTCTCCCTGCAGCACGTGCTCATGCAGGTGATGTGTGGGAAGCCAAGTTGCTAAGAAAGCCGGTCACCTGAACGTGGCCCCGCAGATTTCCTGCCCTCTGTTACGGAAGTTGATGTGTGTGAATAGGAAATTATTTTCCTTCTATTTCCTTTCCTTTAGAGACTAAATTTTATTAAAAGCTAAGAATTAATAATATACTCTTAAAGTAAAACATGGCATCTCTGGGAAGATAGATTGGTGGTCTAAGCGCCTGCCTGACAAAGCGCAAGGATCTGAGTTTGGTACCACATGCTGTGCCTACCTGGAAACCGGGCGTGGTGGCCCACGCCTGTATTCCCAGTGTTAGGGAGGCTGAGACGGGAGGATCACTAGGAGTCCGGACTGCGTGCTGAGATGCCTTACCCAATAAGTAAAATTTTAAAAAAGCATAAAAGATGAAAAAAAAAAAAAAAAAAAAGAGAGGTAAAACATGGGATATGGGGCCAGTAAGAGCGATGCTTCCAAATTTTTGAAACATACATAGTACAACAATTAAATACCAGAATAATTAAATATTTATTCCAGTTACAGTTACTGAAAAGAATATACACATGCATGTACAATTGGTTGTGAATAGTTTGCACTTCTTCCTGGGATATCTCAGAAGTCCTCTTCTAATCTTCAGTAAAGAACGAGGACCAGGATGACCACTGCTATTGTTACAAAGTCAAGGTTTTCTTAAAATGTATTTAGGACAGGGTCTACAGGGTCTCACCACATAGATTCTCCTGTTTTCAGCTCCCAAGTGCTGGGATTTCAGATGCACGGCACCACGTCCAGTCTCAGTCACTGTTTCAGCTCGCCCCTGGGGCAGGGCCATGTGGCACGCCCGGCACCAAGCCAAAGCAGGTACTTTGATCTGCTGAGCTATCTGGCTGGCCCCAAAGTCAAGGTAAAAAAAAAAATTCCACCAACAGGCCACTATCAGTATTTCCCCTTGTGCAGGTGGAGAATGTAAAGAGGGTCCATCAACCCACTGATAGCTATTTTGGGATTCTGGGCTACTTGATTTAGAGAAAGAGTCTTTTTGTGAATAGAAGGGAATCTGTTTGGGGGGAGTTCTGGTGTGAATGTGTTCTGGTATTTTAAAGCTTTCCAGAATTTTTGGAGTCAATTTTACGTATTTGAAGCTCAATATCTCAGCTACGCTTCTCTCCTTGCTGGGACAAATACCTGACACCCACAATGCAGGAGGAAAAGATTTATTTAGCTCACAGTTTGTGGAAGTTTCAGTTCATACTCAGCTGGATCCAAGGCAGAGTGGCACATGGCAGAGGGCAGCAGTTCATGAGGAGGGAAGGCAGCAGAACAGCAAGAGTGGAAGGGAGGAGCAGCAGCAACAATGGCTGCAGAGAGCAAGTGTGTCTCTCTTATGCTGCATTCAGGCTCTCTGCCCCAGACCAGGTGTAGCTCTCACACGCATAATCCCAGCAGCACCCACACCCATAATCCCAGCACTGGATCATCAATTAATCACTAAGACTAGAAGCCTGCCCTGTGACTGCATGAGGCTTTGGCGGGACAGCTAGACACAAACCATAACACTTAGTCTTGACATTGAAACTTTCCCATTGTTCTTAACTGCCTTTATTTTTACTATAGTTTTTTTTTTTTTTTTTTTATGAGCAGAATAGATTTATTGAGAGAAAGAAAGTTTCTGTCCAAGAGAGGGACAGGATGGGAGGCCTGAGTTGGTAGTTCCCCCTTTACTGTAGTTTTGAAGACATTCGGATTCTAAAACACTACCCCTCATCCCCATCCCCTATCCTGTGAATACTTTTAACTTCACCCTGTACTTTTCTAAAGCTTGGTGCTTTGTTTGAGGTCTTATACTGTCAAAGACTTGGGTGTAACAGCAGCATCTTTCCATTTTGGAGATGGATCACCCTGACATGATAAACTAGGTTTGAAAGTTCCTTGTTACCTCTCATGAGTCTGTTTATGTCAAACAGCTGAGAAATAAAAACGTAGGAAACCCTAAACATCATTTTGATCATCACTGTTCTGAAGTGTCCCCCTCCCCCTTCCACAGCAACTTCTGAGAGAACAGAACCACAGAGAGTGGGAACAAACTTCAACCTCACCAGTAGTTTTCCAGTTGTCATGGGCAGAGCTTTAAGTGCCAATGGAAAGGCTGGTGGCACCAGGGCAGAAGCATATGGAGATACATCTTTGGGGCTCACCTGCACCTCACCCCAGCAGTTGCATAGTCACCATTTTGTGTTTAGCAATTTCATTCAATATTTTATTTGACAGAAGATGATCACGGGGTTTCTTTGAAAATAATGAAAATGTTCCTAGATTGATTATGATGATAGCGGCCCATGTCAGTGAACATACTGCAAGTCATTGAATTTCACACTTAAAAAGAATGGAATATATATGCAAATTGTACTTAAATAAAATTGTTACATAAAGTGTTTGAGAATTACATCCTGCATTTCAAAGCCTGAAGAAAGTGAAGCTCACATCAGATACCTACTCTATTGCAGGAGGTGATTTCTCTGAAGAAAGCTACATCCCCACACTTCACCACTCCTCCTAGTATTCACGCTGGGGTGCAGTCTCCTCTCATTCAACGTGGGCTGACTTTGGTGCTTGCATTTGGCCAGGGAAAACCATGGAAGAGGTGCTCTCTAACTTGCAGGCTGAAGTCGTAAGAAGACAGTCAGCTTCTACCTGGCTTCTCAGATGCTCTTGGAAGTTGCCTCTGAGAATGGAGCCATTGTGCAGTGACAAGTGTCTCCAAGACCCAGAAAGGCCAGATGTGCTTCCTGTTGAATTCCAGCCTCATCAACTGCCTACCAAGAGTGAGCTATTCTGTGGGCTGTGTTTTCACTTTCTTAGTATCTTTTATTTTTTCTGTTGTTGTTGTTCTTCTAGGAATAGAACTCAGGACCTTGCACTTGCCAGGCAGGTGCTTAGGCTGCTGAGCTATCTCCCCTCTCTGGCTCCTTGATGGTATCTTTAAAAGCACAAATAAGTTTTTAATTTGATGAAGTCCAATTTCTTCCCTTTTTTGTTTGTTTGGTGTCATTTTATTATTTTTTTAAACGTATTTTTAGTACAGGGCATACAGGGTCTCACTACACAGATTAGATTTGTAGTGATCCTCCTGTTTTCAGCCTCCTACGTGCTAGGATTGCAGTTGTGTGCCACCACACCCAGTCTCAGTCCTCATCTCAGCATGCCCTGGGGGCGGGGCCATGATGGCATGCCAGGGATTGAACCCTAGTCCCTGTGCCTGCCTAAGCAGGTGCTTTAGTCTGTTGAGCTATCTGGTCAGTCCTGTTTGGTGTTGTTTTTGAGAAACTATGGTTTGATCCAAGGTGTCATGACATATTTATCTCTGTCTCTGTCTCTAGCTCCATCTCCAGCTCCATCTCAAGCTCTAGCTCTTGTTCTAGCTCTATCTATCTATCTATCTATCTATCTATCTATCTATCTATCTATCTATCTCTATTTGCTTTCTTCTAAGAATTTTAGCCCTGATACTTAGGTTTTGGGATTCATTTTTGTTAGATTATTTTCTATACCATAAAGTATGAGCCTGATGTTATTATTTACATATTGATATCTAGTTGTTGCAGCACCATTCTTATAAGGGCTGCTTTTTTCCTATTCAACTGTCTTAAAACACTTGTCAAAACTCAATTGACCATAGGCTTATTGGTTTATATATGCACTCTGTCCTCTCCATGGATTAGTATATTTATAGTTTTTCTTAGGAGGATGCTTTTTGGTTATACTGATTTATAGTATGTTTTGAGGTAGGTAAAAATGAGTAATCTAAACTTACTCTTCCAATTTAAAATTATTATGTTTTAAAATTAATTTTGATGAGAAAGCCAAAGTGTTGGTTTTGTTATCATGAAATTCTTTAGTTGTTCTTTTCATGGAAGTATTTCATTTCTCCATCAAACCTGAAAGAGAGTTTTTGCGGGGCATAGCAGTTTGCATTGGAATTTGTTTTCATGGAGGTCTTGAAGTACTCTGCTCCATGATCTTCTTGACATGATGGTTTGTGAAGAGAAATCTGCCATTATTCTGATGGGTTTTCCTTTAAAATGTGATCTATTCCTTTTCTTTAGTGGCTTTTAGTATATTGTTCTTGTGCAGGATTTCTGGGATCTTGACTATATGTCCCTGTGTATTTTTAATTGGGTTGAAGTTATTTGGTATTCTGTGTGCTTCAGTTATCTAAATATCAGATTGTTTCCCCATGTTTGGGAAGTTTTCTGCTGTCATTTCTGCCCATATTCTTTTCGTATCATTTGTATTGACTCCTTTCTCTTTGATGCCTACTAGTCTCACATTGTTCATCTTTGCATTGTCTTGCAGGTGTTGAATACTTTTTTCCTGCATCCTATTTATTTTTAAGAGATCTTTTCTTACCTTTTCACTAGCTGCAATGGTGTCCTCAAGATCTGAAACTCTATCCTCACTTTCATGCAAACAGTTTTGCCAGCTTGTGATTGAGATTTTAATTTCTTGTATATCTCTTTGAATCTGCTTCATACATTCTATTTCTTTCCTGTATTGCTCATTCAAGACTTGCATCATTTTTCCATTCTCCTCTAATTTTTTGTAATAAGTGTCTTCTGTAGGAGCACTTAGTAATTATTTCACTATAGTTTTTCTTTCTTTTTTCTTTTTTTACTTTAGGGATTATTTCTAATCTGATTTCCTTTATACTTTTGTACAGTTGTTTCTCTACTTTAGATGCTATTAATTCAGAGATTTCAGCTGTTTGATTTCCAGTTTCTTCTATGCTAGTATCCTCTGCATTTGTTCCAAGTGGGCTCAGGGTCTGAAACTGCATTTTGTTCCTTATCTTTGTCATTTTGTACAGCACTGTCCTCTGACCTTAGGTGTAGAGCTCTGGTGCGCTTCTTGCATTAGCACCTACTGAAATCTTACCCAAGAGAGATTACATGGTTAAGGCAGTTACAGTTTTGTATTTACAGAACTACAATCAGGAACACTAATAGTGGGTAATGATACTTAGCAGTTGGCAAATTTTTGTAACTAATGGGTTTGTATTTTAGACCATAAAAGCAAACATTATGTCCCTATAGCTAAGCAGATATTAAATTGGGAATTTGTATTTAAGTTAGTTACCCTAAGTTCTGTCTGATCACCTCCCCTCCCTTGATGTACCTGGGGTCTTCTAGGAAGACTAGTTCACCTGGTTATCTGGTTGCCCCCTCTGTAGATCAAGAGAGAAAGAGAGCAGATATTTTCATAGATTTGGGTCTAGCAAACTACTGGATGGGTAGTTTGGGTCTCAACTTACCGGATCTGCATCTACCAAGTTTGAACTCATCCAGATGTGCCTGGCTTGGGTCTGGGTGCTGTGCTCAGCTTCTCCCTGCTGTAGCCCATGGCAGCGAACTCACTTTGTCCCTCTGGCAGAATGTTTTACTCCTGGTTTAGCTGGGTGGTTCTGGCCCCTAGTCTCTCTCCAGGGACTTCAGCCACAGAATTTCTCACCGGGCCTGTTAAGAAAGGCTGGGTCTGGAAGGCCCAAATTAAGATTATTTTGGTTATTCTGAGTCTCTTGCATTTCCACCATAAATTTTACAACAGATTATGAATTTATGCATTAACTCAGGTGACTTTTTTTGTTTGTTTGTTTGTATTTTAGGGAAGGGTCTACAGGGTGTTTGGAGTCTCACTACTAGATTGGACTCATAGTGATCCACCTGTTTACAGCCTTCCAAGAGCTGGAATTATAGGCATGTGCCACCATGTCCAGTCTCAATTACCATCTCAGCATGTCCCACGGGTGAGGTGGGCATGGCAGGCCCAGGGATCAAACCCCCAGCCTTTGCGCCTGCTTGTAGGTGCTTTAATAGGCTGAGATCTTTGGCTGGCCCTTCAATTGACATTTTGATAGAGGTTGTGTTTAATGTGTAGAATAATTTGGGGAGAATGGTCTTTCCATGAACACAAGATGTCTTTCATTTATTTAGGGCTGTTATGATATCTTTCAATAATGTTTTATGGTTAAACTTTTGTTAAAATTTGTTCTAAGTGTTTTATTCTTCTTGTCATTTTGCAAATGGAATTATTTTTTGAGTTTCAGTTTGTCAAGTTCATTACTAGAATGCAGAAATACAAAACCTTATTAACTGTGTTGTGTCTTCATCCTGGATGAATGAATTAATTTATTTTTATTTATTTTGTTGTTATTAAATTCCTTAAAATTTTCTACATACAAAAATCATGTTATCTGAAAATAGTTTTACTTCTTTTCTAATATGGATGTCTTTGTCTTTTTCTTGTCTTATTGGCCTAGTTAGTGTCTTTATTTTATTTTTATTTATTAGTGTCTTTATTAATAGCAAGAGAAGATATCATTGTTATTTTTATTTGTAGTTGGTCGATTCCTTTTGTATAGAAAAGATACTAGAGTTTTCAAAATGCCTTTTCATCTCTATTGAGATGCTCATGAGGAGTTTTTCCTTTCTATTAATACCATGTATTACACCGTGATTTTTATTTCTTGCATCAGTCTGGAAATCTGAAATAAATCCTACTTGGTTATGGTTATGGTACATAATGTTTTTGCTTGATTTAGTTTACTTTCATTTGAGAGGGTGACTGGAGATGGAATCCAGGGCCCTTCCACTAAATTAAATCGTTAACCTTATTTAAGAGAAAGTCTTACAGTTTATTTAGATTTTATTAAGAATTTTCCCATATATTCATTAGGGATATCAATGAATAATTTTATATTCTTGTGATATTTTTCTCTGATTCTTGTATATTACTTTCACATATAAGCTTGCAAGTTATGTTTTGGGGGAGCTGAATTTTGTGAAGTCTTGGTAGAATTCTATAAAGCTTTGGTAAGTTTATCAGCATATTTGTATTGGCCTGGGTGCTCTTCCATGGGAAGTTTTCTAATTTTAAATTCAATTTCTTCACTCATTATAAGTCTATGTGGATTTTCTTGAGCTATTTTGGCATCTTTCTAAGCATTTGACCATTTCTTTTAGGTTATCAAAAGTTTTTAGAACACAGTTCTTAGTAATATTATCTTATAGTCCTTATTTCTGTGAGGTTGGTAATAAAGTTGCATCTTTATTTCTGACTCTAGTAACTGAAGTACTCTACATTTATTTTTTCTTGGTCAGTATAGCTATGAGTTTGTTGATGTTGTTCATTTTTTTGTCAAAGAATCAACTTTTGATATTATTAATTTTCTCTATTGTTTTTATACTTTTTTTTTTCCAGTACCATGAGTTGAACTCAGGACCTTCTGCTTGCCAGGCAAGCACTTATGCTACTGAGCTATATTCCTGACCCTATACTTTTATTTCATTTATTTCTGCTTCAGTGTTTATTATTTAATTCTTTATGCTTAAAATTGGCCTTATTTGCTCTTCTTAAAAAGTTTTAAAAATTTATTTATTTGGCACAGAATTTCTCTACACAGCTCAGATTCATAGTGATCCTCCTGTCTCAGCCTCCCCAGTGCTGGGGTTACAGGCCTTCACCACCATGTCAGATTTTGGTGGTTGGCTCAGCAGGCTCGGGGGCCAGCACAGCGTGCAGTACTGGGGATGGAAGTGTGTCCTTGCACTTGCCAGGCAGGTGCTTAGGCTGCTGATCTATCTCCTTGGCTTTTACTTGCTCTTTTATTTTAGATTTTTAATTTATAAGTTTAAGTTAATGATGTAGAATACAGTAAAACCTTGGATTGCAAGTGACTTGGTCTGAGAATATTCTTCAGGATGAATCAATATTTCTAACAAGCTTCAACACAATGAACAAGGGATGTCTTGCAAAGGAGTACTGTGTGGTACTGAATGCTATCTGACATAATGAAGCAAATGGTTCTCTCTATCTTTCACTGTGGGATTGTGGGTGATCATCTCCCAGTAGAAAGAGATTATGGGTGAGGTCTCATGTGCAGAGAAGAAAAAGATGGAGCAAGCCCTGACTTCAAATGAGGTCAGGGGGATGTGTAAAATGTGGAAGGCAGCGCAAAAGTCCATAGAAGAGTACGACTTGGATAAGGCTGGAACAGTGCAAGCAGTGCTTCCGTTCCATGACAGTTTCACATTTCCACATAATCCTCAAAAGGAGGCAAAAGCATGTGTGACTGGATAGGTTCCTTGTTAAATTTGCATGAAAATAAAAATAGTCCACTGAGCCAGTAGATACAGTGATTTTTGTTTGTGGTAGTGAAAGTCATCTCTCACAATAACCCTTGTTTCTCATCTCTCTCACACTATCCACAAAGATTTTCAAAGTTGAGTGAGGGTTAATTTGTTTCCTTTAAAAAAAACTTTGTATTTTCTTGACTATTTTGTATTATATTACAATACTGCAATCATTTTTATTTTTCCGGTGGAACCAGGGGTTGAACTCAGGCCCTTGCGCTTGCCAGGGAAGCGCTTATTCTACTGAGCCATCTCCCTGGCTCCCATGTGATCATTTCTATATGAATATTTTTTGGGTTGTGAAATTAATCATCTGTTTCCTTTATTTCTTATGGGGAAATTTACTTTGCTATACAAATGCTTTGTATTACAACCATGTTTCTGGAACAAATTATACTCATGCACCAAGGGTTTGTGTATGATTTTTTTTTTGGTGGAACTGGGGATTGAACTCAGGCCCTTGCACTCTTGCCAGGGAAGCGCTGTACCTTTCAATTTCCCTTGTTATTTCTTTTTGATGAATTTTTGTTTACTGATGGATTGTTTAATTTATATATAAATTATATGTAATAATGTCTAATATACATTTTTTTTTTTCTAGTACTGGGGATTGAACTTGGGACCTGTGCTTGCCAGGCAAGTGCTTATGCCCCTGAACTATATTCCCAGACCTGTTTAATTTGTATATGTTTGTAAATTTTCAAATATTTTTCTATAAATGATTATGAATTTCATGCCTTATATGATGATTTCAATAACTTTAAATTTATTGAGACTACCTACGTAGCTTTACTATTAATCTACAAGAAGAATGCTTCATGTGCATTTGAAAAGGATGCGTGTTCTGCTGCTGTTGGATGGAATTAGAGTGTGCTGTGGTTAATTGTTAATTCTAATTGTTTCACAGTATTGTCTCTATTTCTGATTTATTTTCTTTTTTACTCTCTATGTATTTTATTCACTATAGAAAGTAAGTGTTAAAGTTTCTAAATTTATTATTGAATTGCATCTTTTCAAATCCATTGGTTTTTGTTTCATGCATTTCAAGTTCCTGTTTTCAGGTGTGTGCATGTTTATACAGTGTATATATTCTTAGTGGGTTTACTCTTTTATCATTAGAGAACATCATAACTTTTTCTAGAAATAATTTTGAATGTAAAGTCTATTTTGTCAGATATTATTACAGCCAGTCAAGCTGCTTTGTTTTAATTAATTAATTAATTAGTTAACTTTTTGTGTCTGGCTCAGCTCACTCTGGGGGCTGGCCTGCTGTGGCACGGGGTGCCAGGGATTGAATAGCAGTCTCTGAGCTTGCCTAAGCAGCTGCTTTAGATTGCTGGGCTGTCTCGCTGGACAGTCAAGCTATTTTTAGTTAGTTAGTATATTTTTTTCCATACTTTCAGCTTCATGACTTTCAAATGAAAGCATGTCTTCTGCAAACAGCATGTAGTTTGACTATGTTTTCCAAAAGTAGTCCTGGCAAATTTGAATTTTTAATTGAAGATTTAAATCTATTTAATTTTAAATGAAATTAATGATAAATTATGATTTATGTCTGCCACTTTGATATTTGTTTCTTCTATGCCTTTTGTCTTTTTTTCCTTATTTATTCTTGTAGATTTGATTTATTGTCTAATGTCTAATTTTCTTTGATCTCATCCTGACTTCCTTTAGTATGTTTGAGGGGCCAGATGTTTAATTCATATTTTTCAGTATTTGTTGATGTGAAGTATCAACATTTTGTTTATTTTTGAAGGTTTGTTTTTCTGGTATAGAATTCTTGGTTGACTGCTTCTTTCATTTTCATGTGTTATCTCATTGATTTCTGGCCTCTAGCTTTTCAGTGAGAAAACAGGTGATAATCTTATCAGGAATCACATGTAGATTCTCTCATTACTTTTGGCTTCTGGTATTTTGATTATGCAGCATCCAGTTATGTATTTCTTCCAGTTTATTCCAACCAGGGTATAGTGAGTTTTTTGGAAATTTGTTGTGATTTTAAACAACTGCCACTAATTGTTTTCTGATGCATGTCTCTGGAGGCAGACATTGCTAAGTAGGAAAATTTCAGGTGAGGACAAATAAAGTCAGTCTTTTCATTTTTATGATAAAATCATATTTTTTGTTGCCTCAGAATATCAGTCTGAACATGCTATACAGTTGACAGTTGCTGTTTTTCCCTAGGTGCCAAATGAGACATCTAGTCTGGAACTATTGTTGAAGCCTGCCTCAGAGAGCTGCTGTTCACGATGCCAAAGCTGTACCCAAGGACAGACAAGAAATGCAACGCACCTGTGAAAGCCCTGGGTGCAAAAACAAAATGAGGAGCCCCACCTCCATCTGGACTTCCAGGGTGAACAGCAAAGACATGAAGTGGGTTCTGGCAGGTGTGGTTCTCTTGCTAGAAGCATAAGGTGGTCCCGGTACTGGGATTTACGTTGGCTGCACCAGAACACACAGAGAATTTCCTGTTGTGTCACTATACTGTTCCTATTAATTTATTCTACTTAGGGTCATAAAACATTCCAGCTTATGCAATTTTTTAGTAACTTCCACGTGAATTCCATTTTTAAAACAGTATACTTAAGACAGAAAGAAGCAAAAATAGAAAATAATACTAGACACCTATTCAGGAAGTATGTTCATTGGTTTTAGCTGTCCAGGGTTCCTCTCTGAAACCCCATCTGTAAACACAAAAAACATACTGTCATGTTTTCAACAAGATTCCACTGAATTTCAAAATCCACTTAGGAATCTTCTAGGGAAGCACCAGGTAGGTCACTGAGAGCTTATAAAGCTGGGATTTTGAGGGACTTCAGATGCTTGCTCTATATGTGTAGTTGTAACTTCCAGTACAATAACTGGTAATGTTGATAATAAATATCAGAATGTTTTTTTCATAGAGTTAATAAGAATAACTCTAGTATCTCGCTATAAATTATAATACTCAATTTGATTTGATAATGTCATTTTCTATCATGTTAAGCAAAAATACGTTTGAAATGTGTTCTTGTTTTCTAATCAGAACATTTTATGGAAAATAGTTATGTGTATGTTGACTTGAATGTTTATTATACATCTTATGGACATTTATCTTTCCTTTCTTAAATAAGGACTTTTAAAATTAAAGTATACTAATGTTTTATTGCATTATTAATTTGTATTCATTAGTACTTGAAAGATTTTTTTATATCTGTGGTAAAAGACCTAGTGATTCATACAGTTTTTCATAAAATTGCTTTTAATTTCACTTTTTAACTGTACAAAGATCAGATGAAAAATATAAAGGAAGTAGTTATTATTCATTTGTATTTTTAAACATTAAATATTTATATATTATATGCTACATATTATGCATCTTTTCGATCTAAATCCCTTTACTTCCTTTTATTATGAGCTATGAAATTATAATTTCTTTATGGCACATTCATCATTTCAGGTTTTCATAGTTAAAAAAATTCTGCGTTAAAAATTTCAAACATCTTGTTGCCTATGTTAACTTTTTATGCAAGCCAAGAAAAAAATGTGAAGAATCATCACTTTGTTTTCTGTATTAGGTCATTTAATTCTGTCCAAGGCTATAAACTATAATTCGTTGAGAAAACTTAAGTGCATTTGTTCATTATAGCTCTCTGTGGACATGAAATTTATTTGAAAACAGGTTGACTTTATTTTAATCATCAGCTATTTTGAAGGAAAGAATGTAAGAATTGCTTACGGGTTTTTTTTAGGGGAACTTGGATAGTTGTTTTTATGCTGGCTCTTTGCTCTAAGTAAGAAGACTGTGAGGGCTGGGAAATGAACAGGGAATGATATGGAGCTATTGTTTTACTTTCATTATTAGCAATAATAATATCAACTAACATCTTACACATGCTTTACTGTCCAAATAATTTTTGCCACTGTGTTGTAATAAAAATCACCGTGTAGATTAAGAAAGTCATTAGGTTTTCTTTGCTTATTTAAAATTTTGAACTACTGTGAGTTTTATAAGTTAACTGGCATTATATGTAGAATTTCTATAATCTTAAAGCAAAATTTTTTGTGAGACATGTTAAGAAAGTTTGGGAAGCTTCATAGATATTAAAAACAAGGGAGACTGATTTGAGTTCGGTGGAATGGAATCTGGACAGGAGGAAGCCTGTGACTGGACACAGTGACCTGAGGCTCAGTGCTAGACCCAGCAGGGCCCGTCCTGTGGCCCAGACCTACAGGAGAAGCCTTAGTCCATGAGGTAGCAAGAGGTAATTTACGTGAACTAGTCTGCCTGGGAAACTCTAGGTATGTGAAGTGGAGGGACCCAGACAGAACTCAGGGGAACGAGTTTACATACAAATTCCCAATTTATTATGTGCTTTGTTATATAGCTACTGTGTTTGATCCTATGGTCTATAATTTAAAACCATAAGTTACAAAAGTTTGTCAATTCCTAAATTTCAGTTGCTGTTATTAGCATTGCTAATTGTACTACTATAAACAGGATATCATATCTGCCTTCACCACATGTTCTCCCTTGGGTAATGATATTGGAAGGTTCTTGAGTAATAACCTTACCAAAGCCCTCTACCAAAATGATGGAGTACAGTGTGAAATGGAAACAAATATCCCACTTTCAATCAAGAGATAAGGCAAAATAGAGAAGGGACACATAGAAAATAAGACATAGGACAGATACCTAAAGAACAGAATCTTCACAGAGAGTTTCTGATTACAGTGACACAGCTACCTACTATCAAACTTTCACAAAAAAGTGTCACAGAAATCAAAATAAAAAGTTCTCTCCCAAATAGAAAATGACAAAATGAAGGGGCAAATTGAAATCTCAGGACCTGAGCCCACACAAAACAAACCCAGGAGACATCAGCTTGAAGAAACTGGAAGTCACACACCTGAAATCTCTGAAATAATAGTAACTGAAGTGAAGAAACAACTGCAGAACGGTATAGAGGAAATAGGATCAGAATAATCTCCCAGTTACAAAAGAAATGGTAACTATAATCAAAGAATTACTAAGCATTTCTAAAAAAGGAATTACTAAAAAATAGAGGAGAATAAAAAAATAATGGAAACCTTGAATGATCAGTATAGGAAAGAAATAGAATGCATGTAACAGATTCAAAGAGATATACAGGAAATTAAAAGCTCCATTAAAAGCTAGCAAAACCATCTGAATGAACATGAAGATAGACTGTCAGACCTTGAAGACAACAGTGCAGCTAGCAAACAGGTAAGGAAAGATTCCTTAAAGGCAACAAGATGGGGCCAGGGAGATGGTTCAGTGAAATAAGTGCTTTCCTGACAAGCATAAGGGCCTGAGATCAATCCCTATTTACACCAAACAAACAAACAAAAAACAAGGATCCAGGAAATAATAATCCAACAGCTGCAAGCTAATGCAAAGTAGAGCAACATAAGACTAATAGGCATCAATGAAAAACAAGGAGCCAACACAAATGACATAAATAGAATACAGGTAGAAAATCTCACAAATATGGGAAATGAAGCTGACATTCAGCTAACCAAGGCATATAGAACTCCAAATAGCATCAACTAACATAAATCTATACCCAGATATATAATAATTAAAAATCGCAGAAATTCAGCACAAGAACACACTAAAAGCTGCTAGAGAAAGAAACACATGGCATTTAAAGGAAAACCCATCAGAATGACAGCAGATTTCTCAGCACAAACTATCAAGAACAGCATGGAGTAAAGTTTTCCAAGTCCTACAAGAAAACAAATTCCAACCCAGACTGATATACTCTGCAAAAGTCTCTTTGAAAATTAATGGAGAAGTAAAATACTTTCATGACAAAGAACCACTAAAGAAATTAATGACAACCAAACCAACCCTACACAAATTACTAAAAGATATTCTAGAAAGGGATCAAAATGAGCACAACTCCAGTAACAACAACAGAAAGAACCTACCACACAGGGCAAAAAATTAGAAAAAGGAAAAGTATGGAATCAACAGGAGGAAAAGAGCATGACAAACGTAAGTCAATACATGTAAATTGTAACCACCAATGTAAATGGACTCAATTCACCAATTAAAAGAAATATATTGGTAAAATGGATCAAGAAAAAAAAATCCAATATTGTGCTGTGTAGGAAGCACATTTAACCCAAAAAGAAATTCATAGACTGAAGGTAAAAGGATGGAAAATAATACTACATGCTCCAAGAGCTGAGAAAAAAGCAGTGGTAGTATTTTGTTTGCAGATCATCTGAACTTTAAAACAAGAGTGATCAAATGAGATAAAGAAGGTCACTACATACATGCTAGCAGAAAACTTAAAGAGGAAGAGATAACAGTCAAAATATGCATGCAGCAAATATGGGAGCACCCAAGTACTTAAGACAAATTTTAAGGGACATGAAACATCTAATAATCAATAATACAATCTTAACAGGGGACCTTAACACCCCTTTATCTCAGAAAGATAGGTCAAGTAGACAAAAAATTAGCAAAGTGGTAACGGAACTGAACAAAACCTTTGCACAAATGAAATTAGTGGACATTCTTTTCAGCTGCACATGGGACATTGTTTAAAATAGAACACATACTAGTCCACAGAGCATGCTTAAGTAAATGCAAGAAAGCAGAAATTATCCCATGCATATTATCAGACTACAATACAATGAAAGTGGAAATTAATAACAAAAGGAACTACAGAAAACCCATAAACATGTGGACATTAAATAACACCCTCCTCAATAACCAGTGTGATGAACTTAGATAAGAAATTAAACAATATCTACAATCCAACAAGTATTCAAACACAACTCTCTGGTGTTTGTGGGATGCAATGAAAGCATTTATGAGAGGGAAGTTTATAGCAGTGAACTCACACATTAGGACAACAGAATGAGAAGAAACAAATACCCTAATGTGTCACCTCAAGCTTTTAGAGAAAGAACAGCAAACAACACCCAAAGCCTAAAGCTTGGAGGAAATTATAAAGATTAGAGCAGAGACTAATGCAATTGAGATAAAGAGCTCAATACAAAGAATTAATAAATCAAAAAACCTGGTTCTTTCAAAGATTAAATAGCGTTGATAAATGCCTAACAAACCTCTTCAAAAAGAGGAAAAAAAAACCCCAAAATTCAAGCAATAAATAATGAAAAAAGAAAAATTACTGCAGATCCTGTGGAAACTCAGAAGGTTATCAATAGCTATTTTGAAAACCTTTGTTCTCAAAGATTCAAGTACACAGAAGAAATGGACAGATTCCTAGATAGGTAGAAATTACTAAAACTGAAGCAAGAAAGTATAAAAACTCTGGATAACCCAATATCAGCCAATGAAATTTTTGAATGAAAGACCCAAGCAAAAAAGAGAATTACAGGCCAATCTCCCTTTTGAGCATAGATGCCTGATAGCACAGCAGACTAAAGTACCTGCTTAGACAGAGCAGTGGCTGGGGTTCAATCCCCAGTGGGCTGTGCTGGCACCACCTTCAGGGCACGCTGAGGCAGTGACCGAGAGTGGGCGTAGTGGCACGTGCCTATAATCCCAGCACTTGGGAGGCTGAAGACAGGAGAATCACTAAGAATCTGTTCCACATAGTGAGATCCTGTAGACCCTGTCCTGAATACAGCAAAAAAAAAAAAAAAAAAAAAGAATATAGTAATTTATCAGGAAGATAAATTGATGAGGCAGGATTCATCTGAGGGATGAAAAGGATGGTACAACATACAGAAATATAAAAATACAATATAATATATCAACAGAGGCAAAACCATAAGCCATATGATCATCTCAATAGATGCAGAAAAGATTTTTGACAAAGTCCAACACTCATTCATAATCAAAGCCTACAAAAAATTGGAAGAGATGGCTTATATCTCAAAATGATAAAAATTATCTATGACAAATCAACAGCCAACATAATTCTAAATGGACAAAACTGAAAGCTTTCACTCTAAATTCATGTATAAGGCAAAGATGCCCACCATTACCACTCCTATTCAATATAGCTCTGTAAATATTAGCTAGAGCCATTATATAAGAGAGAGAGATAAAAGGAATAAGAATAGGTAAGTAAGAAGTTATACTATTATTATTCACAGATGACATGACACTCTACATGGAAGACCCAAAAAACTCCACCAGGAATACCTTAAAATTAATAAACAAATTCAGTAGTATAACAGGATACAAAGTCAACATCTAAAAATCAATAGTGTTTCTTTACACAGATAATAAATTCATTGAGAGAGAAAAATTAGAGAAACAATACCTTCACAATAGCATCTTGCAAAATGAAATAGATAGGAATTAATCTAAGAAGGGAAGTAAAAGATCTGTACAATGAAAATTATAATACTCTAGAAAAAGAGATCAAAGAGGATTTCAGAAAACAGAAAGTGATTCCTAAATCCTGGATATGAAGAACCAACGTGGTGAAAGTGGCCATGCTTCCAAAATTGTTATACAGGTTTAATGCAATTCCTATCAAAATACCATCAATGTACCATAGAGATATAGAGAAACCGCCCCAAAATTTATTTAAAATCTGAAAAGACCTGGTGTATCAAAGGCAATCCTGAGCAACGAAGGCAACGCAGGAGGCATTACAATTCCTGACTTGAACTACACTATAAAGCTACTGTGATAAAGTCACCATGAAACTAGCAAAAAATCCCCAAGGATCAATAGAACAGATTAGGGAATGCACATACAACTAAAAATACACTCAACCACTTTATCTTCGACAAAGGGGCTAAACACATTCACTGGAGGAAAGATAGCTACTTTAACAAAAGTGCTGAAAAAAAACTGGCTCTCTATATACTGAAAATTAAAATTAGACCTGAGTGCATCACCTAGTACTAAAAAAAGTCAACATGAGTTAGAAATCTAAACATTAAAACAGAAACACCAAATCTACCTAGAAGAGAAAGTAAGAGGGAATCTTAAAGACAAGAGCAGACAGAGACTTCATGAACAAAACCTAAACTGCACAGAAAATACCTCAAAGAACCAAACAGCTGGGGTCTCTTCTTATTTAGAAATTTTTTCATGTCAAAAGAAACCATCAACAGAATGAAAAGACATCCCATAAATTGGGAAAACTTCTTAACCAACAATTACTTAGACAAAGTACTTCTATCTTGAATGTGTAAAGAACTAGAAAATATTAGGGCCCCATAATTCAAAGACCTAATCCAATAATGGTCATCAGAGATGAATACATACTTCTCAGAGGAAAAATTATAATTGTCAAATAAATACTTGTACAAATGTTCCACAGTACTTGTCATTCAAAAATGCAAATGAAAACAACATTGATATTCCATCTTATGCCATAAAGAATGGCTATCATAAAGAATCAACTAATAGCAAATACAGAAGGTACTATTTGGAAAAAGGAACTCTTTTCTACTGCTGGTGGGAATGTAGACTGTTACAACCACTATCTAAATCAGTGTGTAGAAACCTTGAAAAACTAGGACTGGAAGTCCCATTCTACCCAGAATACCCCTTCTGGGTATTTCTCCTAAAGAACTGAAAATATCATACCATATTGGTTTATATACCCCATGTTTATAGTAGCACAATTTGTTAGAACCAAATCTTGGAAACAACCAAATGCCAATCACCTGAGGAATGGATGAAAAAACAGTATTTTTGAACAATGGAGTAATACTCGGCTATAAAGAATGACAAACTTGAGGCTTTTATGGATAAATTAGTTATGTTCAACTAGAGGCTATGCTCATAAGTGAACTAAATCAAACACAAATGTGTAAATATTGTTTTGCCTCCCTAGTGGAAGAACCTGAAATAATAAATAAAACCTGAAAGGTATAAAAGATATAGCAAAAAAAAATTCTTGACTGCAAAATTTCTCAGTGCTATACATTATGAATCTGAGAAGAGGCAAACACACAGGATATTTCCATTTCAATTCTAACATATCATTTAATATTATTTGCTGAAGCAGGACTTGGGAAGTGATGCCTGGATGGACACTAAAGTACCATCAGTTAGCTCACCAGAGGAGCAGATCTCCTATATGCTATGTGCTGTATAAAGGATTTCCCAGAAGGCTCACGGTGGCCACTGAGAAGTCAGGTGTGGAAGTGAAAATGAGCCATGAGCACACTGGTGCTCCAAAGGATCCAGTCAAAAGGTGAGGGCCTGGACCTCCCTGTGAGTCCCAGGCAAGCCCCATTCAAGTATCAGGACACTGAAGGGTGCTTGTATCAGGAAGTGCTTACTAGAGAAGCAGATTTAATGCAAAATATACAACTGTATTATAATTTAGATGATTGGCTTATGATGGCTGCCTGCGGGGGCAGATGTGGGAGAGTGCAAAAGAATCCTCTCTATGCTGAAGAGCTGAATAATCCAGTTGAAGTCTTGGCCTCACTGCAGTGTCCTGTGCAAGTCTGTATCAGTTAGGCCAATGGGTCCACAATGGAAGGCTGAATAATCTGTGCTGGATACTGGAAGATGAACTCCCAAAGGCAAAGACTCCAATTCTTCTGAAGGAACAGAAGGAGCATCCTTCCTTCTTCCTTTCCCTTTTATATTATTCTGGTGACAGTCCTTGTTGGGGCAGGCTCTTCCATACCCAGGACCATGCTGAGTCAATTTAGTTGCAGATTTCTTACTCAAGTTGATACCGTCAGTGAACTGTCACAGTACGTGTAGGAAGACTGCAGAGTCTGTGCTTCAAAGTCTTGAGATGGCATCCTAAAGGTGGTGGTTAAGACTGAGCTCCTCTGAGAAAACAGAAGTGAGCCCTCCTTCTCTCCCTTTTTTATTCCACCAGGGTACTAGCCGATTGATGGGTGTCACCTATAACCAGAGTGGGCCTTCATTCTTCAGTAAGTCAATCATCACACCCACCAAGAACTATACTAAACCAGTCTGCTAAGCATTTCTTACTCAAGTTGACACCACAACTAACTAGCTAGACCATTATTCCAAAAGAGAGAAGTCCTACTGGACAACGACACTCCTTTAATGGATTCAACCTAGAGGGCTGATGTCTTTTTTATGATGAGTCTGGGTATGATCACCATGTTTTGTTATTTATTTATTTGGTACAAGGTCTCACTATGCAGCACAGACTTGTAGTGATCCTCCTCCCCAGTGCTGAGATTACAGGCATGTGCCACCATGTCCTGTTTCTGAGGGCTGGCATGGCATTCCTGGTGTTCTGGGAATGGCATGGGATGTGGTGCTGGGGATTGAACCTGGGTCCTTGTGTTTGCCAGGCAGGAGCTTAGACCACCAAGCTATCTCCTCAGCTCCATCACCATGTTATAAAATAGTTTTGTTTGCATCAGCTCAGTTCATGAGCCCTTAACCAAACTGAAGTGTTAACATAAAGCATGGAAAGAGTGGACTTTCGCAGAGCAAATGGTTCCAGTGTGGGTTCTCAAAGCAGAGACACTGAAGGGATGGGTGTCTAAAAGTTGTACTGTGAGGAAGCACCTGTGGTGGGAGGTGAAATAGAATTGGACACAGAACTGTGGGAGGGTGAGGCCACATTGACAATATCTATGCCAACCCCAAGAAAGAGCAAAGACAACTGACGGGATAGTCCTGGGGTGGAGATGCCCACTTATGACTCCTACTTACTCTGTCATTCTCTAGTGAGTACCCCTAGTCTGTAACTACCTACTGACCAGACCCAGGAGAATTTGGTGTTGGCCTAAAAGCTGAGGTGAATGGGCAAGAATTAAGAGCTAGGCTGACAGTTGATAATTTTCCTTTAGCAAGGCAAGAAGCCTTTCCCAAAATGTGAACCAAGAGGGACATCTCCATGCCTGCCGCTGTTATGGTTTGTATCTAGTTGACCCCCCAAAGCCTCATGTAAATCATGGGGCATTTGCACTTGAGGAACAACTAGTGGCTCAAGGGGTGGGGCCAGAGGAACAGGTTGGGCTTGAAGGGCTGGACCAGAGAGGCACGAACCAATAGACTGACAGCCTGAGCCTCCCTACGAGCTACCCCATCCCCTTGCCTGGTGGCCTCTCCTGGAGGTGTGGAGTCAGTCACCCTGGACATGGCAGCACCCCAGCCTCTCCTCCAGTATCTTGAAACCTCCACTAACCATGAGCTAAATAAACCTTTCCTTCCCTCACTTTGATAGGTGGGTATTTGTCCTAGCAACGAGAGAAGAGTAACTAAGATAGCCATGGGACCAAATGCTTGGCTTGCATCTGGTAAATTTTCATAAGAGTCAGAAGAAATGGATGTTAATTTGTGAACTGGTTTGTCTTCTGTTGGGGCCAGTGTCTGGTTTTTTGGGTTGAGGCTCATTGTTTGTCAGCTTCTGTGATAGGTACTAGAGCTCAGGGTGCAGTACCCACACCCATGGTGAGGTCATGGATGGCCCTCCATAACTGTCCGCTGTTGCAATGCTAGAATGTGTAAGTACTTCAAGACTATCCTTGCCACCGCATCATGGTCACCATCCTTCCTCTAGCCTGTGGTTCTTGGTGGGGATTGGAGCTGGGAGAAGCACCAGGGAGAGTTTGCTGATGGGCCTCCCACAGCCCTGAGCTGGACATTCAAACATCCTCTGTGCTACAGGCGTAACATGAAGGCCTTGTGTGACCTGACCAGCATGCTTCACCTGTGGATTTAGGTCTGCTCTGTCTCCTTCTGGAACTCACAGTCTGGAGAACTGTATTGCAGCTCTGTACTTTGGGGATAATTCTGTTTATTTTCAAAGTCCTTTCTCCCATCTGTTTTGCTACCTTGTTGTTTTGTTCTCTAGAGCTTATATTTGAGGTTGTGTACTATGCTGCACTTCACATTTTTATGGACTGTGGGCTGGATTTCATGCACTTCTATCTGTTTGTGGACCGTTGTAATGGGAGCAAAACTTTTGCTCCATAATTGGGCTCTGACTTGAGTTTTAAGTACAAAAGGCAGGAGTAGCTCGAGTTCAGGAGGCATCGTGGGGTTGGAAGGTGCCAGTCTCATTTCTGTCAGTGCCAAGAGTAGCTGGACTCAGGCACATGTGTGAGGGCCCATAGATGGGAAGGATAACCAGCAGTATGAGACCTCTACAAGTAGTTCAATTACTGGGACCATCGGTCGATGGCTACCGTGTAGTAATGCTCAGCAATGCAGTACTATTGGAGCAGCCCTGCCCTGGGCTGAGTCATGGTGCTAGGCTGGGGTGGTGCTGTGGAGGGTCTCAGGGGAGGAGGAGGAGCTGCTTCTGCATACTTGATTCAGCACAGAGGTCTCTGTGGAGATCTTGATTCAATGCCATCAGGGAGAGTCACTTTGGGAGGTGATGCCCTGGCATCTAATGAATTAGGGCTGACTTTTAACCCATCTCACCTAAGTCACCATGGTTTTACAGGAATTAATTGGGTAAAGCACTCCTTAGGGGTAGGAACAATCCAAAAACATGTTCTTTGATACCTCTTAAATAATTCAAAGAAGAAATTACGACAATTTTTTTTTCAGATTTCAGATGGCTGAAGTCCAGATCACATAATTTATTCCTCCCCCCCAAAAAATAACTAACCAAATGAATTTTAGTATCCAGATTTGCAATGTACTTTCCTGTGCTAGTCCTTTATCACCTTTCCACTGAGACTGGTGAGTAAATGATTAGCAGGGTGGTTAAGCACAGTTTCCAAGTTGCATGCTGTAGAAAGCAATTTACAAGGCCATTAGCCGTCAAGTTGCCAGTTTCAGCCAAGATGTCCACATTCCCTGAGAAGGCTGCTGCCCTGGAAAGGCTGCTGGGTCTCAGACTTGAACCCGAATAAACAGAGGTCCTCTTGGTCTCCGTCCACTCCATGGCTCTCACAAGTGCTGTCTGAGCACCTCTTATATGTCAGCTGCTGTCTGTGCACTGGTTGGTGGTGAGGGGCAGCCACTTCCAGGCCTTTGGGAGTCCAGCTCCTAATGGGGTACTTGGACCAGTGAGCAGGCAGTGCCCGCACTAGACCAGGGACTAGGACACAAGGATGCAGAGAGATAGTGATAAGGGCAGAAGGTGGTGGTGACCCAGGACATCCTGGGTTTAGAAATCCCATTCAGTAGGTTGGACTTTAACAGAGAATCATTTAGGATGTCTATGGCAGTGACAGACCAGATTGGTGTTTAGCCAGTGAATCTGAAGTGATGGGAGAAAGATGGCTGCAGACCAGAACAGAGGCCGGTTAGTGTAGTGGATCAGGAAAGACCAGGTAGGGAGCTAAGCTGATGTGGGCCACTGGGAATGGGGGGAGGGAGGTAAGTGAAGTGAGATGGTTGCTAGGGTGCAGAGAAGGAGGCTTGGTCAATGTGGACACCCAGGCACTGGCCCATCCATTGGATGGAAGGAGCCAGAGAGGGGTGACGGGCAATATGGGTGTGCCCACTTTCAGAAACCTGGCAGAATGTCCAGGACAGCTGCCAAGGAAGTGAATGGTGTTATGCTTAAATCTTAACCTCTGGCATCTGTGACTGTGACTTTAAGAAATAAGGTCATTGTAGATGGAATAAAATCAAGAAGAAGAGGTCATGCTGGATTCAAGCAGGTCCTCATTCAGTGATAGACGGGCCCTAATCCAGCGTCTGGTGTCTTCCTAAGAGGAAAGAGAGAGATATTTGGAATGGAGACAGACTGTGATGCAGGCAGACACCAAAGGATGCTGAGGATTTTCCGAAAGAATTAGGAGCGAGGAGAGAAGGAAGCAGCCTCACTGTGACCTTCATCACTGACTTGGTTCATTGTTTCCAGAGGTGTGAGATAGGAAATTTGTTGGCTTGGGTGGGACAGGTGAATGCATGGGATCTAGGGGAGCCAAATAACCTGACTGAGCTAGAGGTAGAGGCCAGAGATCATTACCAGAACATTAGTGAGACCCTGGAGGCCATCCTGGGAGCCAGGAGGCTAGACACAAGGGACAGTGATGGTTGCATCAGGTAAGGAGAGTCAAAAGCTGAGTCACTGGGTCCCTTGGGAGGGACAACCTCTCTGCCCTAACTCCTGGCAATCCTGAGATTACCCAAAAACTAGAAGCCCTGACCTATAGCAGTGCTTCTTAGGCCTCAGTGCGTGTGCAAGTCCTCTGCAGATCCTGCTAGCAGACAGTTGGGGCTCAGTGGTTTTGCATTAATGCAAGACCTGACATTTCTCCCAGCTCCTAGATGGTGCCTGTGCTATAACTGGAGAAACTAAGGTTAGAGATCAGATGGAAGAGCACTAGGAAGACCTTGATTAGAAGCCAAGGGAGAAGGCACAGCAAGAAGGCGTCCATGCTGCTGGAACCCAGTGCCCTGGAGAAGCCAAGGAAAGGAGGAGTCAGTGCCCACTGAACTGTGTTTTTGTTTAAAGAGAAGGGTGGACCAGAGCAGAAGCACCAGGAACCAAGGCATTTGGGGTGACTGAGGATGAAAGGCCAAAGCAGGGACGAAGGTGAGGATAATGCTTCCCAGGATACCTGAGGAAAAAAAGCAAGAACTGTCCATGGGCATGTGGGGAGTAAGTACCCAGACCTTTGGAGACAGAGAGGAGAAGTGAGATGCTGCACTATTTAGGGGCTGGAGGAAATGACGGATTTCCTCTGTTCTAGAAGAAGCAGGTGGGTCTGAGGGAAAAGATTTAAGCATGGCAAAAATCTCAGGTGCAAGTGGGGCTGATGGTCCCGGTGACTCCCCCTCTGGTCTTTTTCTTACTTTTGCTTACTTTGCATCAAAAGTGGCAGTTGCTTGGGGCACAGAGAAGTCAGGGAGCTGGTCTAATTCTGACTTTGGGAAATGGTGCTAGAGGGCAATTCCATTCCCACCACTCCCTTGCTTTCCCCCACTCTCACACTTACCATAAAGGTCCTGCTTTTGCTATCACTGCAAACATTGTAGCTTAGAGCTCTATGGAGGGGTTGTGTGTGTGTGTGTGTGCACGTGCATGTGTGCATCAGGAATTGAACTCAGAGTCTTACACTTGCCAGGCAGGCCCTGTACCACTGAGCTATATGCCCAGCCCCAAGAGCATACTTCTAAGGGCTGGGTCTTGTTTCACCTCAGCAGCTACAAACCTGGATCTATGAAGCATTCAGTAATACCAGGGGGAGGGTGAAGAGAAAGAAACTAGGTTGTTGGTGTAGCACAGAGAAGGCATAGCTTATGCCTGTACGTATGAAGATGTTTTCTGTTTTGCACAGGAAGTCTAGCTACATCTCAAATACCTAATCCAGGCCCACAGCCTATGCATATTTCCATGTTTTATGACTGGATAGAATAATCAAATTGATCAAAGAAAGCTTGAGGGCAATCAGTGCCTAGTGGATTTTGTTCCTCACAAGCTATGAAAATCAGATGTGAAGAATCCATCTCCCAGTATCTCAGTGTTCCTTCCTCTGCCAAGACTGCGTCCACCTGGTAGAGGCAAAGGTATTTGGATAGTGCATGTGCCATTAAGCCTTCCAAAAGCCGTGCTGGGCTGAAATCTGCTCGGTGCCACGGGTGGAGCGACCACAGTGCTGGGGTGGTGGGCGCACTCCAGTTGGAACTCTGTCGAATAATGACTCCTCGACAGAAATGGCCTGGCTCCCAAGCGCATGGTTTATGGCCGAGATGGAAAAGCTCCCAAGCACTATCAATGACACTCTCACTGCTTATAAAGACATGTGGGTTCTTTTCCAGAAAAAATAAGACTGCTGCCATTTCTCCCCCTCAAGCCATAAATGATTCAAATGTCAGGCTTGCCTATGCCTTATGCTATAAGGACGTATTAACTTATCAAAGAAGCGGACACATTATAGGCTGCTTGCCGCCCCTACAACTCCATATTTATGTTTGAAATCTCAGGATATGTTACCTGCGCCTGTGTGCCACCTTCCCTTCCTCCACAGGAGATTTATGACATAGTCAGCCAGCAGAAGAGGGACAAAGAAGTAAATATAGTAATATGACAGATTTATTTTGATTTGTTTTATGTGCTTGTGGACTTGCATGTTTTATGTGCGCCTCTATATCTGGGGTCTGCCACTCTCACCCTGGCTCAGAGCCTTCACTGAGGAGCTGGCCCAGTGAGTTCTTGCAGGGAGGGTCTGGCAAAGAGGGAGCAAAACCAGGCCACTTCCTGGCTCTCTGGTTAATCATGCCGCTTTTTCCCCCATAATTTTATTGAAGAACAAATAGCAATGAGACAGTTTCAAATCAAATTAGGAGAACAGATTCAATAATCATGCCACTTTTAAATTTTGTCCTGCTATTTGATGTTTTCTTTTACCTCAATCCTGGAAACATTTTTTGTAGGAAGAAAGCTATACTCAATTTACTATAAACTATACTTCATTTACTCTATTTTAAAATCTGCATTTATTGTGTTCTTTGAGATTGCAGGAATATTGCTCTGGATCGTGGGGTGATTTCCATAACTCTCTGGCTAAGACTAAGCTTGAGTCCGCCCTCTTGCTTACCAACAACAGAGCTGAAGGTAGCCCTTGGGGGACTTTGCTTGGCAAGAAGGCTGCAGGGTCGGTGGCATCTGACATCAGAGTTGGGTGGGCTGAGCAGGGGCCGGGGTGCGCAGTGGTCCAGTAGAGATAGAAGCCTTTGCTGTAAAAAGATTGATCTGTGCAGAGCCAAGGGGGCACTTAACCCTGGTGAAATTCTCTGCCAGAATGGGAACAGGAGGAGAGGAGGCATGGCCATGGAGAACTGCTTCAGGGGCTCCAGGTGGCCTGCCCCACGACCTGAAAGGCAGCACTTAAGGAAGATTACAGAGCAGAGGGTGAGTGAGTTCAGGCTCTGCCTTGGAGGTGATGAACTTCACGGGGCATCATTGCTGACTCACTTTAAAGGCTCCAGACAAACCAGCTGACAGGATCCTCAGTCTGCAGCAGCACAACAAAAATGCTTCCCGATCCCAGGAGAGCCCCAGGGTTTCTGTTACCTTAAGCAGAATAGGCATAAAACAAAAACAAAACAAAGCAAAACAAAACAAAAGGTCTTTCCTGGTGTGTTTATGAAAGCGACTACAGATGGCTGATGGAAATCTTGGTCTTGTCCCCAGGATAAGTGTCACATGCTGTTTTTAGGGAAGAAAGGATTCTTTGGAGATCCTACTTGCAAAGCATAAGGGTTGAAATCTGAAGGCAGAGGCCCACTGCCATCCGGTGCTATGGGTGTGCTCTGCCCCTGGCGGCCTCCCCCAGCTGGGGGTGTGCTGAAACTGGCCAGGGCTGGGATGTTGGTAGAGGCTGAGGGACGTGGAGATAAGCAAATGACCCAGGTGAGATTGAAAGGATTGGGATCAGGAGTCAGCTGTTTGTCACTTGTCCCCAGCACTGAAAATACTCATTTTAAGCTTCCCCAAATTGCAGACGATGCTGGCAATGTGAAAAACATACAAGGGTGGATGAGTTGTTCCTGAGGGTGTTTTTACTGATGTAAAACAGTAAGAAATATTGAAGGGACTTCGATGCTGTAGGAGATGAGGGGCCGTGGGCAGGACAGGGACGACAGGTGAGGTTAAAGGAGCAGCTCTCTCTCTCCCTCTCCTCACTCAAGGGCCCCAGTGCTGGGCAGGAGGCACTGGGAAGCCCGGCACTAGCAGTCCCTGCTCTCCAAGCTGGGGGCTACTGCTTTTGGATGTCTGCATAATCGAAGTTGTTTGAATGTGACAGTTAATCACTATCATGTATCTTTCAGGAAGACTTTTCACAATGTTAATGCCTTTGATGCACTCACATGACAAAAATGAGTGAAAGAAAATTTAATAGACTACCAAGGATGAAATTTCTAAGCCTAGAAAATAAAAACAAACAACAAAACAAACCAAAACAAAACATGACTAAACAGAGTTTATTTCTAGCATTGAAGCCTTTTTATTCATTCCCCCTTCAGTCTTTTTCAGGTATCTTCCAAGTGGATTTGCGGTCAGTTTCTGTTTTCTTTCTTGTATTAGCATTGGAGGAGTGGGGCAAAGGGGAATGGAGGGGACAATGACAATGAAGAGGCTTTCGCATACGAACTCCGGGTTCATTCTGTTTGCAAATTATGTGTTCACTCTACATCACTGATCACTTACATCTGTGGCCTCATAATCTCCTTGATCAGAAAATTTGGGACACAACTCAGTTACAGGATGTTACAGTACAGGTTCTCTTATATCCTGAGTCCTCACTGACCTTAAAAGGCTAGGGCCAAAATGTTGGCTGGCCTTGTATTCACATGGCTGACACTGACGAAGGATTTACAAACTGCAGTACAGGGCTTCAGGGTAAATTCTGAGGGGATTTGACTGACTTGTTAGATACAAAAGTTACATTTCTTGTTATACAGGTCTTGCTTTATCTTGGTCTTAACCATCCAGCAGAAAAGTATAAAAGCGAGGTATAAAAAGTAAAGCCATATTAATATGCTGAGATCTAAAAGGCTCAAGTCAGCAACTTCTGACATTGTCAGTCCTACAGAAAACCCACTACTATTATGGACTACTGGACTACGTTGGCATATTTTATTGAATTCATGCACCTATAATATTTCAGTGACAATGGAATACCCATCTCTGACAAAACTAAACAAAACTTGGGATACAAATGTAGCACCATTTTGTATCTATATATACAAAATAGTTAGGGTAGATATACAGCTACTTAGTCTTAATTCAGTGAGAAGAAAGATTTGTACTGAGAGCATTTGGACAGGATATCATGTATGCATCTTGCACTATGAATAACCACTATGAAGACAACAATATACAGTGTATTAATTATTGAAACTGTCCTACTAATCGGTTTTGAAACTGTCTCAGTATTATTCATTTCTCAATAAAACTAATTAAAAATAAAATTTAAAAAAATATTTGCTTACAAGCTGACTTTTATGTGTTTATATTTTAAGAAAAAATTGACTGATTTTCTATTGTTTAATGGTTATTGTTTCTTTTATTAAATTTTTTTTTATTTGGTACAGGGTCTTGATATGCAGTTCGGACTCCTAGTGATCCTCATCTCAGTTTCCCCAGTGTTGGGATTATGGGCGTTCATTATGCCAATGCTTTAAATAGTGGTTTAAAGAAATAGCTGCAGATGCAGTCTTCGGACAGGAAATCTGAGAACAAGGACTATTTGGGACCCTTTGGTGATATGAGTCAAAATTTAAACACATATTCTCAGGGGTGGTGGATGTGCCAGTTGGACTGGCTAAGAATCAATGCAGGTACAGTCCCTGGGCACATGCCCTCAGTCTTGTACTGGTTCAAAACAAGGCCCGTCATCTCCCAACTTGCATAGGCAGGGGCAGCCAGGTGACCCAGGCAAGCATCAGGTCCATGCTGACCAGCTTTGCCAGGCTTTGGAGGTGTGGGGTGAGGTACAGATACCCAGCTCGGTGCTCACTGGACTGTGAACTTGCCAGCTTCAGGCCTAGGAATTTGACACAGTGCAGCCTCTTGTGGGGGCTGGCATTTATCCTCCATGCTGCCTCCCAGGATCCAGAGAAAGAACCATAGCAGTATTTATTCTACTTTGTTTATGATGATTCATCAAATATTCCCCCTTCCAAGAAAAATGCTTTTTGTGGGTTATGCATGGTCCCAAGAATGTGTGCATGTGGGCTGCTCACTGTGCAAAGCATTGTGGGAAGGTGACACCATGTGACTTACCAGACCAGCTTGGACTGTGCAAGAGACTGAGCACAAGCAAGAACAATAGAGCCAAAGCTGCTGGGTGCCTGAGAGACACTAAATTTAGTGTGGCAACAAAGAATAATGGCAGAGGGAAGATGGAAGGATGGCCAGGATGGCCAGGTCTTGTTTCCACTTTCAAGAGCAATCTAGTCTGCATGACTCACTGTATGTATATGGATACATTCTAGAAGACTGAGGTCTCCCCTATGTTATTCTGTGTTCCATAGTCAGACCCAGAGCTCCTTCCACCAGTAGGATTGTGAAAACAATACAGAGATTCCTCAAGAAAACCATGGACAGAACCACCATGAGCCTTTTACAGCTCCTCATTTTGATACTTTCCTGTTGGATGGTTAAGACTAAGATAAAGCAAGGCCTATATAACAAGAAATGTAACTTTTGTATCTAATAAGGTCAGTCAAGTCCCCTTGGGATTTATCCTGAAACCTTATACCTCACATTGTAGATCCTTTGTCAGTGTCAGCCATGTAGGTGAGTCTTGGCCATTGCTTGACCAATTTGCTTTCTGTGAAAGCCTGAGAGAATGTTTTCTCTCTAGGTGACTCTCCTTGGGCGCACTCTACATCATGGTCACTTTCCTCTGTGGCCCAATAATCTCCTTGATCAGAAAATTTAGGATGCAACTGAGTTAAGATGAAGTTACATTACAGGTTCTCCTATGTCCTGAGTCTTTGCTGACCTTGAAAGGCTAGGGCCAATATTGGCTGTCCTTTGCAACCCTTCTTTTTCTCTAATTTTTGGTCTGCAAACTTAGATTGTTAATCCTTTAGAAGAGAAGTTTATTATTACTCTACAACATATGCAGTTGGGTTTAACCTAACTATCTGTCTAAAAATCAAACATTTTAGGCATAACATGGGACATGTATTTTCTATCAAGTATTGATATGTTAAACTTTAAGTCCCTACAGAATATGAAGAAAAAATTTTAAAAAATTAATACATTTTAAAAATATGAATAAACAATTATAAATTTTTATACAGATATTTAGAAATCTCACCATATACAGCACTGTAGCAGGACAGTCCTGTGACATTTTTGTTCTTGTCTCTTGTTTTCACTCATTACCCTTTTCTTGAAACAAACATTTACTTGAGAGACAGTATGGCAATAATTGGTATGTCATGACAAGCAGTACATTTTTAGAAGATCAGAATGACAGACATTCCAAGCATGACCCTACTATTACACATTGCTATCTTCAGTGCACTTGCTTCGTTCACAGGTATCAGCACATATAGTTAGTCAGGGTGAGAATCTTACCAATTAACTGCTAGTTTCAAAAACCTGCTGACGTTTCTCAGATCATTGCCTTACCTATTTTGTGCATTTAAAGGTATGGCTTTGCCCTTGTCCCGTATCCCAGCTTTTCTCCTTGCCCTGTCTTTGTTGCCTAATCCTCAAGTTCTTGCTTTCCTTTTAATTGTGTTATACCTTTCTACTTGTATTTCTTCTTTTGAGTTCTTATACTAGGGAGACTATACAATATTTATTCATGTGGGTCTGGTTTATTTCACTGATGAGTATATCTTCAAGTGACATTGAATTAAATATGAATGCTTCAAGTTTATCATTCTTTATATCTGAGTAATACTCCATTGTATAAAATATCACATCATTTTCATCCATTCTTCATGTGCCAGGCATCTTGGTTGTTTCCAAGATTTGGCTATCACAGATTGTGCTGCTATGAACATAGGAACACATATATCTCTATGATATAATGTTTTCAATTCCTCCAGGAAAATTCCCAATAGGGGCACAGCTGGCTTGAATGGGATTTCCAGTCCCAGTTTTTTAAAAGGACTCTCCACACTGATTTCTATTATGGTTGCACCAGTCCACATTCCTACCAGCAGTGGAGAAATGTTCCCTTTTCCCCACAGCCTCTCCCATATTTGTTGTTAGTTGATTTGTTTATGATAGCCATTATTTCTTGGGTGAGATGGCATCTCAGTGTTGTTTTAATTTGCATTTCATGGATGGCTAGTGATGAAGAGCATTTTTTCATATTTTTATTTTATTTTATTTTTGGTGGAACCAGGGATTGAACTCAGTCTCTTGTGCTTGGCAGGGAAGTGCTTATTCCACTTAGCCATCTTCCTGGCTCCATTTTTCACTTATTTGCTTCTTTAATTTCATCCTCTGAGAAGTGGGTATTCATCTTGGATGCCTATTTCTGGATTCGGTCTTTAAATTTTGGGCCCTAATGTTTTTTAGTTCTTTATAAATTCTGGAGAGCAGACCTTTGTCTGAGCAATTATGAGTTAGGATATTTTCAAAATTTGTGGGTTATCTTTTCACTTTGTTGGTAATATCTTTTGATGTGCAAAAACTTCTTAGTAAGAGGAGGTCCCAGTTACTAATTCTTTCAACTACTACTTGTGCAATTTGATTTTTGTTCATGAACTTTTTGCCTACCCCTATGTCTTCAAGAGGTCTTCTTACTTTCTCTTCCAGGAGATTTAGTGTGTCTACTTTAATGTTTAGATCTTTAATCCCTTTTGACTTTGATTTAGTGCATGCTGACAGACCTGGGTCAAGTTTTAGTTTTCTGCATGTAGAAAGCCAGGTTTTCCAGCACTGATTTTTAAAGAGGCTATCCTTCTTCCATTGAGTATGTTTGGTCCCATTGTCAAAGATAAGGTGGCTGAGTGTGTTTTTAGAGGTTTTTGCATCTTCTAATCTCTTCCATTGATCCTCCAGTCTGTTTTGTTGCCAGTATCATGTTGATTTTTTCTCAGTAGCTTTGTAGTATAATTTCAATTCAGGAATTGTAATGCCTCCTGTCTTGTCTTTGTTAGCCAGGATTGCCTGGTCTTTCCTGGTTCCAAATAAATTTTAGGAATGATTTCTCTAGGTCTGTGAGGTATGTTGTGGTAGTTTGATAAGGATTGCATTAAATCTGTACAGCAATTAGAGTTCTTTTATATGAAAAATAAAAAGATTGATTTAAAAGAATTGGAGACTAGAATAGTCATTACCAGAACCTGGAAAAGGAGTAGGGAGGGAAGATTGCAGAGAAGATTGTCAGTGTACACCAGGAGAAAAAACTTCTAATGTCCTACAGCACAGTGGATAACTATGGTTGAGAAAAATTAATTGAATGTTTCAAAATAGCTCTAGTAGACAGAAATTTGAATATTCTTAACAAAATGAAAGATTAATGTTCAAAGTGGTAGACCTGTCAATTACCTTGATTTTATCACTACCATATATATATATATATATGTAATTGTATATGTTATACTATATTGCATATATATTATTTTATATATACATATTGAAATGTTAAACTGTATTCATAAATATGGACAATTATCATGCATCAATTAAAAATGCAAATATAGTCAATAAGAAAGACTCTGATGGGAGGAATGGCAGGCTTGTCCTGATAAAACAATTACGTCTACTTGAATGACGGACAGAGGACATACCTGAGCTTCCTAAAGCTGTTGGGATTTTCTACTGTGGTTTTGGATTTACTTTGTCCCTAGTAACTCTCTTGAGTTATTATATTCTTAGGTCAACTCTGCAAGTTAACGTCTTGTTTAATGGGCAGGAATATCCATGCAGAAAGCAGGTGAATCTTCTGGTCTGAGGGCTGCAGTTAGACTGTGGAGGGCTTTGCACAAATGTCTTATAGTTTGGTCATCATTCTTCCATATCATTTCTTCTCACTCAATTTAACCGAAGGAGTATAGCCTGGTGAGTTTATACCCAGTGGAAAGAACTGAGAAGGAACAGGGTGCTGGGTCTGGGGCTGAGGCACACTACTGGAGCTGGGCTCTGAGCCTAATCACTTCAACCCAACTCTAGGTTTTGGTTCCAAACTTCCAGGAGACCAAGACTCATCCTTAAGGACAAACAACATGATGGTAGAACTGCTTAGCCATCCCCACATCATCCTAGTAGGGACCGTGTGTATACATAAGGGACAGACAAGGTTCCACTGTGCCATAAAATGGACACTTCACTGCTAAGGCAACACTGTTATCTGGGCTCTACTTGAGAGATTGTAACCACAGAAATGCATCTGGTTGGTTTGAATGATTGACTGATTAATTGATTGAAATAGGGTCTTCTATGATAGTCTAGGCTGGTCCCCAACTCACCAACCTGCTGCCGTCTCCCAAGGGCTGGTATTACAGTTGTATGTGACCATGCTTGGTTGTGTGGTTTTATTATAACAGGAACCAATGTGCCAAGCTCCATGTCCTTAGCTCAGAGATACGAAGGACACTCTAAACTACAGATTTCTTTTTCTCTGCTTCTTCCTCCTGAAGTCATCCCACCATCAAGAGGACTCAGACCACAGGATGGCACTTGTATTGGCAGAACTCTCCTCTTTATACATCCAGCCAGTTTTTGGATGACACAGTACATCTCTGTGGGCTCCTCCTGACAGTAACTTTGGAGGTTCCTGTATCCACTGTTCATTCCTCCAAGGAGGTGAGGTTGTGTGTGTGTGTGTGTGTGTGTGTGTGTGTGTGTGTGTGTGTGTGTATGGTGTCCTGGGATCTTGCACATGGTGGAGAACTGGGATTTCCATCTGCTTGCTTTTATAATCTGTGCATAATTATTTATAAAATGAACCTTGAAACACTTTCAGGTTTTAGTTCCTCCATTAGTGTTATATTAGTAGATGTGCCTGCAACACCTAACTCAGAGACTTTTACCCTCCAGTTGTAGTATAAGGTGTGCAAAGGTTCTTCAGAGGATGCTAAATGCTAGCTTCCATCTAGTCCTCCAGATTTGTGCTCATTAGTGAGGTAAATGCATTTGCAGCTTAGTGTTTTGTAGTGATCTGTACATTAACTTAAAGAGTATAAATGGTAGATATACAGGAAGCTTTAAAATCGTCTTTGAAATAATCACACAATTAAAAGCAGCTTAGCCAGTAAAAGGTAATATACTAAGCTGAAAGGACTCATGAATGCAGACAACTGGAATGGATATAAAGGTGAAGTAGGGTGTGCAGCTGTATCCAGGATCTTGGCCCCCAGTGCTGTGTGTGGCCTGGGGGTGAACACGGAGATGAGATCTGGGACCCAAAGTCTTTCATGTGGGAGCACCATGCATGAGGTAAGGCTGCTGAAAGCTGGGGACAGAACATGGGGACTCCTTGTGATGTTTTTTGAAGTTGTGGGGTGTCCTCAGGTATAGTTGGCCTCATGTCTGGGGCTCCAGTATCCTAATGCCCCACCAGACATTAAATCTTCTAGCCCTATAAGGGAATTCCTCTATTTCCTGAGCCTCATTTCCAAAGAGAAGTTTTTCAGGTGGAAAACAATGAAGTGGAAGAAACCAGTGGCATGAGTTTTCTCCTACAATTAATGGGCTTATTCAGTGCTTGCATCGTGGCATTTTAGTGGTTCCTTTAGATTTTTCTAAGAGGTAGACGAGCTCCCTAGAACTAATAGACAAATTCAGCAGCATAACATGATACAAAGTCAACACCTAAAATTCAATGGTATTTCTTAACATAGATAACAAATTCACTGAGAGAGAAATTAGAGAAACAGTACCTCCACAATAGCATCCCCTTAAATGAAGGAAAAGATCTATACCATGAAAACTGCAATACTCTGGAAAAAGAGATCAAAGAAGATTTCAGAAAACAGAAAGTTATTCCTAAATCCTGGATATGAAAACCAACATCATGAAAATGGCCATGCTTTCAAAATTGTTATACAGATTTAATGCAATCCTTATCAAAATACTATCAATGTACCTCATAGATCTAGAAAAAACATTCCCAAAATTTATTTAGAACTAGAAAAGACCTTTTGCTGCAAAGGCAATCCTGAGCAACAAAGGCAAGGCAGAAGGCATTATAAGTCCTGACTTAGTATTATACTGAAAAGCTACTGTGATAAAATCAGCATGGTACTGGCAAAAAACAAGACAAGACAATACAAAAAAAAAACAAAACAAAAAACCTCACCAAACAAACAAACAAACAAACAAACAAAAAACTAGACTAGAGAATTAATGGAACAGATTAGAAGCAGATACAACTACAAACACACTGAAGGGACTGGGGGGATAGTTAAGGACAGGGAGATAGCTCAGTAGAATAAGCACTTGCCTGGCAAGCACAAGGGCCTGAGTTCAATCCCCAGTCTCCCTTCCTCACAAAAAAACAAACCCACACTCAGCCACCTTATCTTTGACAAAGGGACCAAACATATGCACTGGAAGAAAGTTAGCCTCTTTAACAAATGGTCCTGAAAAAACGGGCTCTCTATAGGCTGAAAACTAAAACTAAGCTGGGTTTATCACCATGCACTAAACTAAAGTCAAAATGAATTAATGATTTAAATATTAAAGCAAAACACTAAATCTACTAGAAGAGATAGGAGGTAATCTTGAAGATGTAGGGGTAGGCAGTGAGTTTGTGAACAAAAGTCAAACTGCACAAGAACTACTTCAAAGAATAAAACATTTGGGTTCTCTTCTTACTGAGAAGTTTTTGCAAGCCAAAAGAAATCACCAACAGAGTGAAAAGACATCCCAGAAACTCAGAAAATTCTTAACCTACAGTCAGTCAGATAAAGGACTTCTCTCTAGAATATATAAAGAATTGGAAAAAAATCAGCCCTCCAAAATATAAAGACCCAATCCAAAAATGGGCATTTGAAATGGATACACACTTCTCAGGGAAAGAAATACAAATAGCAAATAAATACATGAAAAATGTTCCACAGCACTTGTCATTTGAGAAATGCAAATTAAAATAACTCTGAGATACCATGTCATCCCTGAAAGAATGGCTATCATAAAGAAATCAACTAATAAATTCTGGAGAGGCTGTGGGGAAAAAGGAACCCCTTTCCACTGTTGGTGGTATTGTACACTGTTACAACCAACTACTATAGAAATCAATGTAGAGATTTCTAAAAAAATTAGGACTGGAAACCCTATTCACCCCACCTATTCCCCTTCTGGGTATTTTTCATAAAAAACTGAAAACATCATAATATGCACCCATGTTTATAGCAGCACAGTTTGTCATAACCTAATCTCAGAAACAACCAAAATGCCCATCTCCTGAAGAGTGGATGAAAAAGGTGTAGTATTTTTATACAATGGAGTATTACTTAGCTATAAAGAAAGACAAACTTGAAGACTTCATAAACATATGGATGTGGCTAGAGGCTATATCATAAATGAAATCAAAAAGTGAAATAAACCAGACCTGCATGTGTAAATATCATATAGTCTCCCTACTCAATAGAAGAATTACAAATAGAAAGGTATAACACAATTAAAAGGAAAGTGAGAACGTGGGATTGGACAATGAGGAGAGGGCAAGGAGAAAAGACGGGAAACATGACAGGAGCAAAGCCATACGTTTGTATGCACTAGATGGGAAAGGCAATGGTCCTGAGAAACATCAGGACTAAACTATACATGCTGATACCTGTGAACCAAGCAACTGCACTGAAGACAGAAATGTGCAATAGCAGGGTCACACTTGAATGGCTGTCATTTTGGTCTTCTAAATGTGTACTTCTTGTCACAACATTCCACATATACTGTACTGCCTTTCAAATAAAAGTTTTTTTAAATAAAGAGCAATAAGTGAAAAATAAGACCTAAGGAAAAAAAGTTACAGGACAGTAATGCTACAATGCTGCATATGGATAGATTTCTAAATATCTGTGTAAATATATGTAAGTATTAATTAAAAAAATGAAATCGGGCTCACATATGTAAATATCCTATTGTCTCCCTAGTGTAAGAACCTGAGAGAAGAAAGGAAACCTGAAAGGTTCAATAGATACAGTGAAGTGGAAAGAAACGGAACCCAAAGATTAAATGACAAAGATAAGGGAAGTGAAAATATACACAGGATGGCTGAGATGATTGTACGAACAACTTCTATCAGTTTTTTAAAACAGCAGTCAATGTTTAGAATTTTCAGTCTGACTAACTATGCTGATATCTGTAATTGAAGCAACTAAATCGAGGACAGCAATGAATAATACAAAAGCCATGGTCAAGTACCTCTCATTTTGGTCTTCCATGTGTGTATCATTACTAATGTCTTAGTGATTATTATTATACTCTCTTTAAGATAAATTTACAAAAAAGTAAAAAAAATAAGAAAAATAATTTAGGTTTATTAACAGTGAGTGTTATTCATTTTTTGTCGAATCATATAACTATATATTTTTCACTTAATCTGAGCAACAGATCTGATAATCAAAATGGGCACTATAACAACCATTGTTAATTTGCTATTCTTGGTTTGAAAATCAGTAACATATGCATTATTGTATGTTAAGTACTCTATTTCTGTCTTCACATCTGCTATTTGTTTTTGCTTTTGTTTATATTCTACAAAATAAAATAAAATAAAAAAGAAGTAGGGGAGCTGCTCCAGAACCTCTCAGTGGACCCCATACCCATTTCCGTCACATGTGAAGATCAACTTTGATGAGAGTTAAGGCTTAAATGCAAGGATTGAAACTACAGAAGTGACTAGAGGAGAGTAGAGGAAAGTATCTTATTTGGCCCGGGAATGAAGATGATCTTTCTGTGTAAACGTCCTGAAGACACCACTGGTAAAGTGTAGTAAACACCAAAGTTGTTCTGTTCCTAACCTAGGAGTCTCACCTTGGCCTCACACAATACCCTGTATTCTGCCCCAGGCCTCCCTTCCTCTCTTGTTTTCCCAGAGCTCCTGGAGTATATCACCACATAACCTAGTGAGGATGTGCTGTCGCACTCCCAGCCTAAAATGCAGGTCTCCTGAGGCTCAGGGTGGCTTCTCCTCAGGGTCTCTGGAGAGCTCTCAGGATGGACCAGTCTCCAGCACTTAGCAGAGCATCAGTAAATGTCTGAGTGATGAGGACAGCGTGCCAGTCTCTGGAAAAGGGGGGAATTTTTAAAGTTCTTTTCATTGATTTTGCTTTGTTATATTTTACTTATTTTTCTACAATGGACATAAAACAAGAAAAGCTACTTTTAAGTAAGCTAAAGAAGAGGGCTAGCCTGAGAGTTGAAGAGAGTGGTATGAGCATTGGTTCGTTCTCCTGTCAGAACCAGTTATCCTCAAAGTCTACGTTATTGTATACTTGGGCGAAAAAAAGTGTCTTGCTTTTATTCTTATTTTATACCCTCTCTTGGAAATTATTTCTTTTAAAACATTTTTTTGCTATGTATTTATGATCATTCTTTCTTCCCTTCATTCAGGCTTCCTTCTAAGCCTGGTTGAAGACAGAGAGAGCTGAGAAATAGAGGGCAAGTACACTTATCATAATTCATGTTATCTAGTTGTCTGCACCACGGCACACGGGGTGCACACAGAGGTATGGGCAGCAGTAGTGGGATGCAGATCAGTGCAAAAATAATAATCAAGAACTAGTGAGATTTTACTTACTAAGAGCTCAGTCAACTTTGGAAAACATAAGAAGTTCTTGTCAGGATCTGCCACGTAATTTATTGGGCCCTCATTAAAAATTAAGAATTTCAAGATGATGACTAAAGAGCATCAAACCATGCATATGACTTTCTTAAGTGGGAGACCTGTGAGACTGTGGTGGTCACACACTCACACAGTCCTGGTAGGTGGAAGTCACGAGGATCAGTTTACCCACTCATAGTGGTGAGATGAGAAGTAGTGGCTGTACGTTGTGGCATTTAGACTACACCTGGAAAAGGATTTCCACTGCAATTTGGATAAATTCTAATCATTGTCCTGACCTGTGCAGTGGGATGTTGTGTGAAGAAAAAATGTCCCCTCCTGGCAGGTGACAAGGTGGAAGCTGTGATGCCCAAGGCACACGGCACAGCTCCTAGGTGTTTGTGGCCTAGTGTTCCTGCCACACCTACATTGAGGAAAAGAAAGGAAGAACAAAGTGTTGTGTGCACAGAATAATACAGTCTGCAGAAGTGCAAGAAAGGAAAGGGAGAAAGGATAACCAGAAAAGGTGAAACCCATTGGGATGGTGGTATTGGAGGAAAATTGGCCAAAAAAAAAAAAAAAAAAAACCAAATAAAAAAAATGGTGGACAGGTGGCTTGGGGTAGACACTCAATTTAACCCATTCAGCAGTGTGAAACATATTCTCAATCTTTGAGAAGTTTGAGTGTACTGTATTTTGGCTTTTCTTCTTCTGCCTCCTATGTTTATCTGTTCTTTTTAATTACTGTGTTCTGGCCTTTGCTGGTTTAATTGCACAGTGTCTGTCATGTGGCAGCATCTCATTAATAGGCTCTTCTTGGGCTCTTAGTGGAAGATGATCCATGACCTGTTCTCTGCATGCAGCTCTATGGAGCTGGCTTCTGTTCCAGATGACTTGCTGAGTTAGCAGTCTTGGCTGAGCTGTTGAACGGTCCTTCCTGTGTTCCATATGGACAAGGATGCTAATTAATGAGGAGGACCCTCCCCAGGCTCATGCAGGGAGAACATCAAAGTTTCAGTGTTTCTCTCACATGGACTGGGTCTTTCTAGGACCTCTATTTTTCTTTTCTTCTTTTCCTAAGCCCTCTAAGGGGTCATTGTTTTGTTTCTCAACCCACTCACTTCCATGCTTCACAGTAGTCAAGACTCTCACCAGTCCCCAAGTTTTCTCCCTGCTTCCTACACAGTGAGCTGTGTAACAATGCCCATTCCAGGGCTGGATGGAAGAAAAACCAATGTGGGCCAATGTGGTTCCTGTGTGGTTTATACTGGTAATCATTGCACTCATGGAATTGACCTACAGGAATTGACATCCTTTGCACACTTAAAAAGAAGTCTGACCACACTAAACCCCCATTTTGGACCCATTAGGATGCAACTGTCAAGAAATAAGATAGAAATAAACAGTGCTGGTGAGGATGTGAGACACTGGAACACTATGCATTGCTACTGGAAATGTGAAATGGTACAGCTTGGATGGAAAACCCAGTGGTGGCAACTCATAAAGCAAGCATAAAAAATAAAGAATAATTAAGCTGTTACCATTTGCTTCAACATTCTACTTATAGGTGTATGCAAAGATGCGAAATTAGGGTCTCAAATAAATATGGATCGTGCCTATGTTCACAAAACGTCAAAAAGTAATCCAGCTCATCCAATGATGCATGAAGGAATACACAAAATGTAGGTCATCTATATGACACAATCTAATCCAGTCTTCAAAAGGAAGGAAATTCCAGCACATGCCATACCCTGGATAAAACTTGATGTTGCTCTAAATGAAATAAGCCAGTTACAAAAGGCCAACTTCTATATGCATAATTCCATTTGAACAAGCTACTAGTAGAGTCACACTGATTGATACAGAAAACAGGACAGTGGTCACTGGGGACTGAACAAGAAGTAAGAGGGGAGTTAGTGTTTAATGGACCAAGAGTTGCATCTTGGGAAGATGAAAGAGTTCTTGAGATAGATGTTCTTCATGGCTGCACGGCAACTACATGTACTTAATGTCCCTGAACTATACATAAAAAATGGTTAAGATGGTAAACCTTGTGTGATGAGCATTTTATCATGGTTCCAGAAAGAAGCCTGAATGTCTGGAAGAAATTACAGGAAATATTTTGATGAGTATAAATTAGAGTGAACCTGAATGGGAGGCTGTTGATGCCTTCAGAAGAAAATTTGTCTTTTCCGTCAGTATTTTCCATCCTATTAATAAAATCTCCCAGATGGTCTGTTCATGACTGAGAGAGAACCCAGGGGATCTTCCTGAGGGTCATGAGGCATCTGGCTTGGTGGGGACAAAGTGTCTCTGCCCAGGAGGTCCGTGCTGGCTGGCAGCCTGGCTCTCGCCCACGAAGTGCTGCAGCCCATCGGTTGCCTGGCCAGGAGGCAGGCACTCATGGAGATCCATCTTCATTCTGGCAGCTGCTGCAGAGCGCCAGCCAGCCTTGCACTTGGTCAGCGCTGGTCAGGAATCCAACCTGGTTCCGTTTTCAATTTTAGAAGCATTGCTGCAAATTAAAAACCAGTCAAATGATGGGAAGGAGTCAGAGGGAACAGCTGCTCTGTCCTCGCCATCCTGCCAAAGCCTAAATAAGCCTCCAGGAAGTGTCAGGGCAATGAGGGCCTCATTCCCAGCAGGCATGATGCATGGCCCCAGGAACATCACGGCCCGCTGAGTGGGCGCCTGGAGCTTGGGGGCCCTGTGGGCACTGGCTGCCTGGCCCCTCTCCATGTGCGATACACAATGGGGACCTGATTGATTGGTCAAGTGTCTGATTAAACCTTCAAGATTGCAAGAATAAAGACAGATGACAACCTTGACTATGTCCAATTAGATGGCTAATCTACTTAGCCCTTTCTACAAGGATACATACAGGGACCCAGCCCTCATGACAATCACGTTTTGTGCTTGGATATTGATACATTTGCTTCATTTCCCTGTTGTTTATGTCTGTCTTGTAAGATCTTTATTTGATTAGTTTCAAGATCCACTGGACATTGGGCTATGTGAGTTGAGTATTGATCTTAAAGTTTTCTTCTCTTGACCCACTTTTAGGGGGTCAGTTGAAGGACTAGAAGGACTTCAGAAGGCTATTTATCAGTGGTTCTCCAGCTCAGCAAATGCCCCAGCACTGAGCTTCTGTTGTGGCAGAACTCTCAGCTCATCTCAACTTCACCTGGGATGGAACCAGGGCTCACTTCTCACACTTCCTTCTGAAAAGATTGGAAAACCCTCCATTTCCAAAGCTGAGGGAGGTCAGATATGGACCTCTTTTGGTGGAGCCCATTTGAAGACAGATCTTGAACAAGGAGTTCACTTCTACTCTTGATGTCAGCATTCCTGAAGGGGCATGGGCATTGCCCCCTCAGAGCAAGGCTTCCTTCTGTGTGGCAGAGCATGCAGCAGAGGACACACGGAGCAGAAAGGGATACCCAGGGACAGTAGAGAGACATGAGGGCATTGCTGTTTGCCACCACTGAGATCTAGATTGAACTTCCGTTATTCAATTTCATTTACTGTCAAATAATATTTAAGGATGATTTAGAAGCTACTTTTTCTTCTTTTTAGATGTTTATTCTATTTTTTTCTGATCCCTATGCATAATAGCATGAAAGTTTTGTGGAGTATGCTTACTATGCTTTCTAATGAGAAGATGATCAAAGATCATTTATGTATCATATAACAATAGATAACAACAAAAATTCCATCCTGTTACCATATTTACTAGTTTCCTCTTTGCTGTATGTTTTAAGTCATTTCTAGTTTTGAGGTATTATGAAAGCATAGAAAATACATACTTATTTTTATTATGAATTAATTCCTGATGCCAAATAGTGGTGACCTGTAAAGATACACTCTCCTGCCACAGCCAGTGATGATTTAATTTCTCTTCTTGTATTGTCATAAGTTTTGGACTTCTGGATTAGCACTAGCTTTCTCACTGATGTGTATCTTGCCATTTCAATGAGCACTTCCTTGGTTGGTACCTGACTGAGGCAGTGACCCATGGATCCTAGAATCTCCTCCTCTCTCATCTCTATCATTCTCACATATATTTTCTAATGTTAGGATTTGGCACCCTACGCTGTCTTTGGGCATGCTTGGGTGGGAAATACAGATGAAGTTCTCTTCTTGATGGGTCCTAAAAGAAGTGTCCAAGGTTAAAAACGGGAGCACAGGAGTACCCTACAGTCACATGCTGTGAGGAACTTCATAAGGCCAGAGGACCATGAGAGAGAAGACCACATGTACCTAGCCTTGGAGGAAGGGTGAGTCAGACTGAATCCCCTGAATGTGAGGAGGCAATAGCAAAAGGGGAGCTGGTGGGCCATCCTGGCAGGAGTCTGGGGTCATCTGACTGGAAGGATCATGACCTTGAAAGTTTGGTTGGGAAGATGAGTGTCTTTCGACTGCAGAAGAAGGCACAAGGATGTGCACACGCACAGGCTTTCAACATTTACCTGTCAAATAATTTCTCTCAGTTCAACAAGGAAGTTTCTGGGTAAACCCTAGGAAGAAGCCTGACCAGCCTAATTATGTTGGGCTCAGAGTCTGATTTTCCAGTTGAGCTCTGGGGCTTCTACTGCTAGGGTGAGGTCCGCTTCAAATCCTGAACAATGAACTATAGAGGAACTGGAAAACAGCTTCCAAATGGCCACATGGGTCTCCTGCTTTAGATACAGTCTGGTGAAAGAAACAGAAATTGTTTTACAAAGTGGAAGTCACAGGGCTTTGTGTGGTTACTTCTTTACTTGTAAAAAACCTTGCAATGAGGACCAAAGGTATCTAGAGGAACTTTTGGTAGACTTGAAAACTCTTGCTTTTTCCCCAGGGAAGTTCACTGAGTGTGATTACCTATGCCAAAATGCTTCAACTTTTGTGTTCACATCAGACCCAAACTACACCAATGGAGAGCATTGCTAGCTTCTAATTATAGCTCTGGCCTTTTTATTGACCTTTAAAATGATGCACTTTCCAGAGAACAGTGTAGAGTTCGGCGCATTACTGAAAAAGAGCCTGGTTTAGCAATAGAAATATAACTAATGAATTGCTAGTTATTAAAATCACTGCACTGAGCCTTTGGAGGTTACCTGCTGCTGGCCTATGGTGCTTCTGTGAAAGGATATTACTCATTTAAGATGATAATTTTAGATAAATACATTTATACACAAGCATATTAGGAATTACTCAGACCTCTGGCTCCAGTAAGCATTCATATTTCATATTATATAGTCTTCAAATCTCATTCTGAATTTTAATTTGTTTTTGAGGCATGCCATACAACAGGAAGGTGTGATATTCATGAGCCATTTGATGAGTTTGTTCTATGTGTATACTATGATCAAGGTACAGGGTTGCATCTACCTTTCAGCTATCTACTTGTCCTCTCTTCTTACTCAACACATCCCTCCACATGGAGCTTCTCTCCCTACTTCTTTCATCATCTGTTAGGTTTTCTTGTCCTTGACTTTCACATAAATAGAATCATGCAATAAACACTTTTTTTGTGCTTGGCCGCTTTCTCTCAACATGGTAACAGAGTTCACCTTGCTTTGTGTCAGTTTATTCTTCTTCTCCTTTTCTTTCTTCCTCTCCCTTTCACTCTGCTCTTTGGGACACACACACTCATTTCCCTTGGCCATTCCTAGGGGTGGCAGTGCTAAGTCATAGGATGGGTATGCATTTAGATCTTAGACATTTAAAAAAGGCAGTCATGATAATTTGTACTCCCACCAGCAGTATATTAATGGCACCAGTTGCTCCACATTTATGCCAACACTTGGCTTTGTCTCACATTTATTTTAATGCTGGTATTTCAGAAGATGCATGTGCTTCCAGAAAATAACAAGTGCTCAGATTATATTGAGTGCCTTCCATTCTGTGGGTCTCTGAGTCAGGAAAAAGAACAAAGTTCAAGATGAGGTGAGACTGAAAGATGGTGCTGGCAGAGGGCCTGCAACTTATCAGTAGAGCAAGACAAAGGGACAAGGGGATCTCTGAGGACAGTAGAACAGGGAGCTTTCAGTGACCACTTTGGAAATCTTTGTGAGATGATCAAATATGTATAAAATATTTTGAACCAATTTGGGGCAATCTGAGGGTAATCTGTCAGGGTGCTGGCAGAAGGTAGATCATTCAAATTATGTAATTTGAGGAGAATTGAATAAAGATACTGTTTAAAAATATATGAGGAATGAGGAATGAATAGCAAGTTCATGCTATGGATCACCCTCCTTGGGCCTGAGGGAGTGAAGATGGGGGAGGTTACTTGACCAGGGAGCAGGGAGCTGTGCAGTGCAAACCCCTATGAGACAGTGTGGCCTTCAGTAACAGCCAAGCAGCCCAGGAGAACTGGCAGCCTCACTCTCTGTGTTGCATTCCTCTGATCGCCTTCCAATGACCCATTGAATGGACTCAACTGAAGACTAAGAGCAAGTGTGCCCACATGTAGATCATGCGAAGCCCATCTCCTCCTGAGGAGCTAAGGCAGGGTGGAGTGTGGGGGTATGTGAGAGGCTGAAAATGGCACATAGCACACTGCACTTGTACAAAATCTATTTTAACTGAAGCTTATTGTAAAATGTGACCAACCCACGCCATCAGTCTCATTCCTATGGAAAGGAACAGCTCTGCGGGATATTTGCTTTGCTGCCTACCTGCCTTTTTAAACATCAATTTCTACCTATTCACGAGGAGTCCTTTAGAATTGGAATACACAAACCAATAATGTCCCTGACAGGGACATTGGCAGGAACTCCTTCCCCATGGCATGACCTCCTTACAGGTGACTACTGGTTCTTGGTGACTTACAAGTGCTCGGCTCATTGCAAATTGTCTGGAGCACAGAATGTGTACAGGTCATGTCTGCTGAATGAAGGAGGAGAGTAAACTTGAATTATAGACACACAACCAGTGAAAGCACAGAGCAATAACATGTTTCTAGAGATGATGAATTGTGACAAGAATTCCAAGGTAGATCACGTAGTTATATAAGTCACATATTTAGGTAATTAAACAATGGATGCATTCAAAATCACTGGTAAAACATAGGAGGCTTTGAAGGTTTATCACTGAAGCTTTAGTAAAGCAGAAATGTCATAAGCACAATTCTTGCTTTGATGGCAGGTACTGATTAGGTGATAGCTGTTAAAGCTGATTGTCCTCATGGCTAGAGAGCTCTGCAGTATCTCCTAATGTGGCCATGTGTGCTGTGACACACACTCTGGCCACTCTTTTTCTGGATGGCACCTGTGTACTCTCCTGCACCAGTCACCATCATCAGTGCCAAAGGGAAAGTCACAGCCAATGCCTTTGTTATGACCTGAATGTATCATGGTCTGTTTCCAGTTTATCTATAGTTCTGTGTGACTCACCAGCAACCAGTAGATTTCTGTACTCCTGAGGCCTCCACCCCTCAGCACTCCTGACCTGTTGCCTAGTACCTTTCCTCAACCCTCCTCCAGCTGAATGCAGCTGCCCACACCCTTAGCTGACACCTGAGGGTGAGACCTGAGCCCAGGGCTAACCCAGACACCAAATTACATTTCTTTGGCTTCAGTGTTATCCTAGAGAGAAGACTATGAGCACCCATAGGGCCAACTCATGGTGCCCTGGAAGAGGACCAGGCAGAGAGCTGGGAAACTTGTGTTTTTGGCCTTGACATTGGCAGATACTCTGCGGAGAAGCTGAAGACTGAGCCAGGGAGGAAGAGCTGAGGAAGGCATCTTGGTGGCATCAATGAAGCTCTGGGCAGAGAGACTGGGAGTCCAAGTGTCCTTTGTATTGTGTGGCTACCAGTGCCAACTATCCCTTGGTTTGGGCTCAAGCCAGTTTTGCTCTTATGTTTTGTTGTTTGCAATCACAAGATCCCTGCCAAATGCAGATGGACTTGGATTCTGGACAGTCATTAGCTATTGTAGTCTCTCCCACTTCTCAGTTTGTAACTTTGAGTTTAGCAGTGGCAGTGAGTGACTGTCCCTCGTCTGTTGCCAATGACTGGGCTTTGCACTGGTATTGGTAGATTGGTGCTTCCAACCCACACTCACACACCTCTGTTGTGAATGTGTGGTGACACACTTGTATATCTGTGTCAAGAATATGAGCAAGGATGGCTGGAGGGAAGGCATGGCCCAATCACAGGACAGCATGACCACCTGATGCAACCAATTAAAAGCTGTCTTTAAATAGCACAACTGAAGGTGAACACAAGGACAGGTAAAGCCAGTGTGGCATGTGAGAGATGGAGGTCAAAGAATAGGAAAGCCAGCATGTGATCCCCAGGAAACCAAAGAACTGGGCTCAGTTTCTCCCAGCTTGCAGATTCTCCAGACTTCATTAGACTCTGCTGGAAATTGCACAATGGTAACCTTAGTCTGGATACTTGGGAACTATGAAAGTATAAGTTCAGTAGGATGGGGATGGAGAAAAAAAAGTTCCTCCCACCCAACAGAATAAGCAGCAAGAGGAATGTCCTGCTCCTGTTTTTATGCTTTTGTGTCTCTCATGTGTGTTTGATGTGTATTTGTTAGTATTGTTTTGAATCCCTTCTTCTCTCTGTGGATGGTTGTCTGCGAGGCTCAGCATACTTTCCTTTGTTGCCTTCTTAGCTTCAAAGAGGGCACTGAAGACTAAGATGCCTCACTGAGGGTGTAGGTTTCCTGGGTGAGAGAAAAGTCAGAAGAGCCTGTGCACCCGTGGGGCTGCAGGACTTTGGCTCGAGCCTGCATTGCTACTCTGCTGGCTGGCTGAGGCGTAGATGTGTCAATGGCCTTGCCTGCTAGCTGGAAGGGTCCAATCTGTCTTCTTGCTTCAACGTGGGGTGTTTATGTGCCTTTCAACTCAGTTGGGCTGCAGATTATGTGCCATTTGCCTATTAATGTTCATTGTGGTGGCGAAATGCAAATGAAGTTGTCTTTGATGTATTAGCAGCAGAATAGCAATTTCTGACGTTTTTTCCTGGAGCCAAAGTCTTCCCACACCTCGGTACTGGGGAGACGATCTTAGGAGTGGTGGGGACCATGCTGCAGCCTGGCTGCTGTGCCTTCTGCCTCTCCTACGATGCCACATTCATTGTCAAATCAGACGGTGACTTGCCTTGGAACTCCAGGCAAGAAGGAAGGATTTTCTTTTTTAAACCAGAAAAGAAAGTTAGAAAGTAATTAGTATGCACTAATTAAGAATAATAATAATAATAACATTTTGAATTGGTGCCTAGGATGATGGTGGATTTGGGCTTCCTGCCAAACCTCCTATGTACAGCTACTTCCTTTCAAGTTGTTGTGCATCCATTTTAAGAGATGACAGTGATGGTGTATTTAGAAACAGCTAATTGCTGGCCTTGTTGGCTGAGAGGCTTTCATAGTCTCACCTAGGCAACTAATTTTACACAGCATCTGCTGTTCATGTCTTGTAGACTGATTTGTCTTTAGAAAAGAGAATAGAAGTAAATGGAGAAAACCAAAAAGATACGTAATTCATTGCTACGGAGGCACGAAAGAGTGTCACTTGGACAGTCAACATCTTAGAAGCCACCTTCCTGGTAATCAAATGTGAGCCAGGTATTGCCAAGTACCCTGGGCTGTCACATCTGCCATCGCCACCTGTGATCATTTTCTTCCTCTTTTGCACTAAATAATCAATTACAAGATTCTGGGTTTTTCTCCCCTCACTCATTTATTTCTGGCTCATGGCCTGGCTTTCCATAGCGCCAGAGCGAGAACACAGGCGCTTTCTGCTCTGGAGAACAAGATGATGATATGAGTGTCATTAGCCAGGCTGAGGATGGAGACAGTCATTGACAAAGTGTGCGAATATCTGTTTTGGAAATGCTTTTAAAAATGGAAAAACTCACAAAACTCAATGCTGCTAAACATCTGAGGCTGAGCCAGGCTCTCTCTGGCTATCTCTGGGAATGTTAAATTGTTACAAACTTTCCAGGGAGCAATTTGACATATGCCTGTCTTCATCACTGAACTCAGTATTTCCTATTCTGTGAGGCTATGCTAAGAAAATGACCTGACACATAATAAGAGCTCGAATTTGGTGAATGGAGTGAAAATGTAACATCATAAAAAGAAAAATCAGCTCAGTATAGCATTAACATGCCCACATCAAGGAAAGCAACCTAAATGTCCAGTCAAAGGGAAATCATTAAAGTGTAGCAGATACTCTGCAGTCATTAAAAATGAGCTTTATTAAAATTTTAGTGAGACAATGATACTGATAACATGGTGCATAAAAAGATTTAAAACTATGAATACTATAGCCTCAAAGCATACATGCACGGAAAACAGAAGGATCATGAAACTACAGATGGCTTTTATTTTGTTTTACAGCTGCCTGTATTTTTCAAAGATTGGGCACCGAACACATGTTATAATACTGTAGTTTATACTTGTGTGTATGACTAACATAACTTATTTTAAATATACATGAAAGCAAGAAAATATCCTTCAAGAAGATACTATCACCCTGGGCAGTATATGAAAATGTCAAGTCCTCTGTATTCTTTTCAGGTCTACTTTTATCACAGGGCAGTAGATTTTCTCTAGATTTTTTATGGAGAGAAGGTATCTGATAGTCCTGTGGTACACACTGGATCTTAATTTATGTAAGGTGACTATGAAATCATATTGCAACAATGTCTGGGCATGGTAGGTGTCCTACTGTTCTGTCATGGGCTCACAGGTGAGCCACAGAACTGTTTAAAGCAGCCTGTCCTGTAGGATGCCCTAGGATTAAGAGCTCTGGTTTAAGGTGTCACATGCTCTTGATCCTGGATGTTGAAGTGGGATCTGTGGGCCAACAACACACACCTCACTGTGAAGGATGTGAGAAGCTCCAGCCATCAGACCTCCTTGGGTCCGCTACACACACATCTCCTGCCACAAGTCTCCAGCTAAAACCTGAGTACATCCTAGGTGCAGAAATGTTGCTAGAGAAAGCACCCTGGGAATAGTGTGGATGGAAATTGCAACCTGGGCCAAGCACACAAACTCATCAGTTTTTGAAAAGGAGAAGTGCTGACTTTCTGCAGGACTCAGAAAATAAACCTCACTCAAAATTTATCACTTGTACTATACCTTCTGGGGTGATGTTTGGACCAGGCTCACTTCATGGATCTTGAAAAAGTGACAGTGGGGGCCAGGGAAGAGAAGGTATCTGGTAGTCTTGCTTGTGTGCCAAGCAAGCCGAGGCTCTCTTTCAGCAGATGTAGCTGCAGAACTCAGAGCTGCCACAGTGGGCCGGCAGCAGCTCGACATTATTTGAAGTCCTACTTACTCTATAATGACAAATTATGCCTGCTTTCATTTTCATGTTTTTTCCTAAAGAAGAACTCGCCAATGCAGGTTCAATATGAGTTGTGCATGACTTTTGTGGTCAGCTGAGGGCAGTCCCCTAGTTGGAGGACCTTCATCGAAGGGCACTGCCAGAGGCTACCCCGGAGTAATCCCAGCAAAGGCTGGGTACTACAGGTGCTTTTTCTCAGACCTGTGCCATTTCCCAAAGAAGAATACCAGAGAGCCAGATCATGGGGTCGATTTGTGCATTCTTGGCAGTGGTCGATGGCCTTAGCTGAAGACCCATCTCAGCTGAGGCTAACAGCTTTTTCTTTTTGCCACTGAAATTTTTGTTTTGTTTTATAATAACTTAAAAAATAATTCTTGTTTATAAAGAAGTAGGCAAGCCTGTGTGTGTGAATTAGGTAGCCAGATCTTTTATGTTCTAGATATTTCTGAGGAATCTGTGCATATTAAGGAAACCACAGTTTAATCCTGGTGCAGGTACAAGCCAGGTGGATACCCACCCAGTCACATGGTGGGAGCAGATGCCTGGTGCATTCTTAGTGGGGTATGAGTATCCTAATGAGAAAATCTCTGCATTTCATACAAGGAGCATTATAGGGAAACATTTTTTAGCTTAAACAATACATTCTAGTCTAATAGGAGCTACAGAGATCTGAGGCCAGTGGGGGTTTGCTTCCTTTTGGAGACTACACAGCACTGGCCCAGACTTAATTCTGTTTCCAGCCACAGAGGCCTCAGACACTCTAGAAGAGCTGTGCAGGGCCAGCATGGGGCTCTGAGCTTTGGCTCTGTGGGCCTTCTCTGGTTCCTTGTGCTGCCTCCTTGCATTATGTGTCCCGGTGGTGTCACCATCCTACACACAGCTGTGGTCCTTCTGCCCCCTCTTTTCTCCTCATCTCTGCCTCTCTCCTCACCCAGGTTGCCCTTGGACTTTCATCTTTCTCTCGCAGGGATGCCCACATCCACTCCTAAGGGCACACAGAACCTTCACTCATTTGTTATGTGGTGGTATTCGCCCTTACACACTTCTTTATCAAGCATGGGCTGTGATACCCCGCCCCTGACAGTGATGTCCCAGAAGGCGCGAGCCTAGGGGTCGGGGGACTGATGGCTCCACCTGTGGTTGGCAGTCTACTGAGCTGCTGCTACCTTGTTTCTGCAGAGCCCTGGTGCCTAGAGCCTGGGGGCTGGGGAGCTTAGACTTCACCCTCATGCCCACTGACATAAGCAGCACGTGTCTGTTGGATTTACCTGCAGTTGAGCAGGGATTGCATGTGGCTGGGACTGAACACCAAACCTGGAATCAGTGAATGAGCAAACAAGGTGCATTCCTGAAAATCTAGAAGACCGGATCCTTCCCTGTCTGAGGACAACTTCAGCTGTTAGGTGTCACTTTTCCAAGGAGGCTGTGGTCTGCAGCCTCAAGGGTATCGTGACCTTTCCTGATGCTTGCCGCTGCTCACAGCCTTTTCTACTTGCACAGCCTTCCATGTTGAACATCTTCTTATTCTTCAGTGTCCCTGTCACACAGAATAATGTCACAGCAAAGCATAAGTGCTTGGCATCGAGACAGAGCCACAGTGTCCAAGCACACAGCTGCTGCTGGCTGCAGGAGCCATGCATTGCTCAGCTTCATCCTGAATGTTCAAAAGCTTGCCTCGTGCATTTTGTACCCCTTCACTTGGGATGGAGCTGTAGTTTTCCTGTCTCTCCATTTTGCACTTTGCCCCTGCTGCAGACAGAAGCACAAACGTCCTGGAACTTGAATTACATGCACCTTGATATTTCCATCCAGAATTAGAAATCTCCAAGGTTGTTGCCAGAAATCAGGAGAAGCACTGAGGTGCATTTTAACAGGGGGCCTAGGTTGTGCCCAGGACCCATCCACCCTATCCATTTGGAGATTAAGGCAGATTTGGCAAATGCACACTGTGGGCCAAAGCCAGGGTGAGGCCCCACGATGCAAGGCTGGGTAGAGGCAGGGAGGTAGATATGTAGATACAAGCTTAGTGTGCAATTTGTAAGTGTGTGTGAAAAGATGCCCTGGGAAGAGACAAAGGAGCAAACTGCCTCCCTTGTGTGATTCAGCAGTGAGTAAGAGCTAGCGGGGATGGGACAGGCTCTGCTGCAATGAAAAGCTTCCCAGTTTACCAGGGGCTCAAACCAGAACATTATTTCCCCACCTGAGGATGGCTAGATAGTGAGGAGGGACTTGACTCAGGGAAAGGGAGGCAGGAGAGGAACTGATTCAGGCCCCCAGTGGTGCAACTGGAAGGAGCAGACATTTCTCCCCACAGCTCTTTGGCTAAAGCAGTGGTGGTGAACCTTTTAGAGCTTTCAGACAACCCTGTAGCACAGGTGCCACAGGTTCACCACCACTGGGCTAAACTGGCTCACACGACCAGGGCTGTCACACCAGGAAGAAGTGCTACCTTATCATGTATCTGGAAAGAAGGCAGGTATCTACTGATTGCTGTGGGGGTGGGTGGGGGAGGATTTTACAAACAAGAACAGCTGCTTGATGGGGAGTTAAACTTGAGGACCAGAGAGCTGTACCCAGGCTGGTGAGAAACATCCTATCTAGGCTCAAGAAAGGAGGCTGATAAGGCGAGTCACATGGAGAGAAAACATTCTCTTAGGCTTTCACAGAGAGCAAATTCATCAAGCAATGACTGTGACTCATTCACATGGCTGACACTGACAAAGGATCTACAAACTGAGGTACAGGGCTTCAGGGTAAATTCTGAGGGGATTTCACTGACCTTGCCAGATACAAAATTTACATTTCTTTTTTTATTTTATTTTAATTGAAGAACAAGTAGCAATGGACAGTTTCAAATCAAATTAACAGGACAGATTCAATAATTAATACATTGCATATTGTTTTTGTAGTAGTTTGGTGTCATACAAGCTGCATACACGATATTCTACTTACAGACACTATTAGAGCAGATGTCTCTAATCAATGAATTAAGAGAACATAGTTATCTTATTTTTTAAAGCTGAATTATTGCACAATTTCAATAATTAATACTTTCTACCTTGTTATCTTTCTAGTGGTTGACATAATATCCTGTCCAATCACTATCAGTGAAAATCTTGCCTCTCAGAATTATGCAGAAGCACTGCATATTTATCATAACTATACTGTTTATATAAACACAGCATGGTTCCTCCTTTATATCAGAGATGGGCATTCCATTATCATTAAACCATTATAGATGCCTGAACTCGGTGACACACTCAAACACAGTCCAGCAGTCCACAATAATAGTGAGTTATCTGAAGAAGTTGTTGACTATAGCCATTTACAGCTCAACTTATTATTATGGCCTTATTTATATACCTCATTTTTATACTTTTCTGCTGGATGGTTAAGATTGAGATAACACAAGACCTATATAACAAAAACTGTAGCTTTTGTATCTGATGAGGTCAGTCAAGGCCCCTCAGGGTTTATCTTGTGATCCTGTACCACACTCTGTAGATCCTTTGTCTGTGTCAGCCGTGTGGATGAGTCACGGCCATTGCCTGACCAGTTTGTTCTGTTATATAGGTCTTGCTTTCCTTTGGTCTTTACCATTCAGCAGAAAAGTATAAAAAACAAGGTTTTAAAGGTAAAGCCATATTAATACGTTGAGCTGTGAAGGGCTCAAGTCAACAACATCTGACATTTCCAGTCCTACAGACAACCCACTAATACTATGGACTATTGGAGTATATTGGATTTTTTTTGCTGAATTCACTCATGTACAATATTTAAATGGTAATAGAATACCCATCTCCAACAAAACTAAACAAAAAAGGGGATAGAAATGAAGGACCAGTTTGTATCTATATATATATACAAAATAGCTAGGACACATATATCGCTACTTTTTCTTAATTCATTGAGAAGAAAGATTTGTACTAATAGCTTTTGGACAGGATATTATGTCTGCATCTTGTACTATGAATAACTGCTATGAAGATGGTTATTAATATGCAATATATTAATTATTGAAGCTGTCCTACTCATTGGTTTCGAAACTGTCTCATTACTATTTGTTTTGCAATGAAATTAATTTTAAAAAAGCAAAGAAAATGAAAGGAGGCTGAAACTACTATGGGTGAGTGATCTATTTTCCGTGGAAGCTGATGTCCTTTCCTCCAGGTTTGGGGCCTATAGGATGCAGCTTCTGTGAGCAGAGACACAAGAAAATAGGTCAAAGTTAACAACTTAAGTTTGTAGATCAAAAATTGGAGAAAAAGAAAGGTTGCAAGGTCAGTCAGCATTTTGGCCCTAGCCTTTCAAGGTCAGCAAAGACTCAGGACATAGGAGAATTTGTACTGTAACATCATGAAACTCAGTTGTGTCCCAAATTTTCTGATCAAGGAGATTATAGGGCCACAGAGGGAAGTGATGGATGATGTTTAGTGTGCCTAAGGAAAGTCACATAGAGAGAAAACCTTCTCTCAGGCTTCCACAGAGAGCAAACTGGTCAAGCAATGGCTGTGACTCATCCACATGGCTGACACTGACAATGGATCTGCAAAGTGCGGTACAGGGTTACAAGATAAACCCTGAGGGTACCTGACTGACCTTATCTGATACAAAAGTGACATTTCTTGTTTTATAGGTCTTGCTTTAGCTCAGTCTTAACCATCCAGCAGAAAAGTATAAAAATAGAGTTATAAAAAGTAAAGTGACATTAATATACTGAGCTGTAAATGGCTCAAATCCACAGCTTCTATGGATAACCCACATCTGTTGTGGACTGCTGATCTGTGTTGGACTGTTTTCTTTTAAAAAAATATAAATTAGCTATCCATGTTTTGAGAATCTGTAACATATGTATTATTGTATGTTACCCTGTTTATGTCATTTTTTTCTGTTTGTTTTTGCTTCTAGTTTTCAGTTCTCAAGTTAAAATACAAATAAGTAAATCAAAAAAATGTTTAAACAATAAACAAATTTAAAGTAATCAAATATGTTGGAGACTTCTACATTAATGAGAACGTGCAGTAAGCTGTCCATCCAAGAAATATCTGCATTTTGTTTGCTTTGAGTAGGTAATAATGCGAAAAAAAAAAAAAACAAAAACAAAAACAAAAAAAACAAGTCAGACCTCATTTCAGGGGAAAAGTGGGTGGAAAAACAGCTCCCTAAATCACCTCCAGTGGGGACTCCTCGAGAGTCAGGCCTGGCCCCGTGTGGCCTTTGTCCCCCACTCTGGTGGACTCGGCAGATCCTCGGCTCCTGACTCAGCCCAGAGAACCTCAGCAAGCTCTGTGGAGTCCTTGGACAGGCTGTGAGGACCAAAAGCTGACCCAAGCACTCAGTCACACTGCTAATCATTGTTTTGAGTCACTTTTATCTCACTGAGATAAAATATCTGACATCTCAAGTTTAAAGGAGAAGCATAATTGGGGTCACATTTTGGAAGTTTCAGTCCTTCTAAGTCTGGAAATATGGCAGGAGGACTCAGTGGAGGAAAGTTACTTGACTGTGGCAGCCAGGAAGCAGGGAGTAAAGTGAGAAATCCACACCCTTCCAGGTCATCTCCCACCGCCTGCCTCTTCCCACAGGGCCCCACCTCTTACCATCCCATTTAGCTGCTATACCTCCCTTCTCAGCATCACCTTTTAAAAGCTCTATCAGCGAGAACCTGAGGCTCTCTTAGGAGCTGTAAACATATCATCAGTGATACACTCAAACAAATGACCCTAGCTTCTTCACCTCGACCTTCAGTTAAAGAAGCCATGGGTTCCAATGAGCTACTCTTGTGTGATAGTCAAAATCCCAGTAGCATATAACAACAAAAATTAATTTCTTCCTCATATAACAAATGCTCTGTCACCCTAGGAGTTGGGTACACGTGGGGTATTACCTAGAGCTGCTCCATGGCTGGGCTGGGGCTGTAGAACTAACAAGAAGGCGCCAACAGCTAAAAAAGACATCAGGGTTATACAGTATGCCTGGAGGTACCCACACCTGCGCATGCTCATTGTCACATGGCTACATGAAAGTATAAGGGAAGCTGGAGAGTGTAGTCTATGCGCAAGGCAGGGGTGGTACTGCGCATGTGCGGAAGTGAGGAATAGCTGGGCTGACAGGGCTTGCTCTACATCACAGATTGTTCTAGAACTTGTCTTCTTTCCCAGCATAGTGAATTATACCATTTCTTCCAAAGGGAGGGGTCATAAGATCACCGGAGGGTGTGGCCTATGTTAGAAGGGCTTAGCTCCCTGCTCCAGCACCAGGCTTACTTGTTTACTTGCTAGTCTATTACTGTCACATACCACAGGGAAAGTTTGTGACTTCCTGCACATCAAGGCCCAAGGCCACTCTTCACCATTAGGAGCAACTCATTGTCAGAGCAAGTGAGAAGGCATTTTCTCACAATTGCGGTCATTCCTCTCAATTCCAAGGTGCAAGGCAGGTGAGGGGCTCTCAGAATCCACAGGGACACAGTCACATCACCAAGCCCAAGCCCAAGTCCATCTGACCTTTTGAGAGAGCCACTTGACTATAAATCTACCCCATGAAATACAAATCCCTTGCTGTACTAGCTGAGAATCCGCACTTGGCTTCCTAACTGGTGATTCAGAGAACAGGTGTCTTTATAGAACAGCAGGAGGCACTACATTTGTGGAATCTACTTCAGCTGTTTTGAAAATCTTTGTTATATGTGTAGGAAAGCTTGCCTGAGCTCGGGGTTGTTCTGCTGTTGTGGGCCTTTGGAGCTGTGCCCTAGAGCCACCTGTGTTACGCAGCCCAGCTAGCTGGTGACAGCAGAGAAGGCAAATGTGGCTGCACTTTCTGATTTTATGTATGTTCTCACTTGTCCTACAACTCTGGAATTTCACCGAATATAATCATGTGAGTGTAAAATGTGTTTAAACTGCTAATAGACTGGGTCATTGACTTTAACGATGTTCTCAATACTACGTTGCCGCATTTAATTATTGTAGGGCTCTTTTTGAAGATCACATTTCCTAGAAAGGGTTGGAGTTATGTTAAGTGCACTTTGGCAGATAATAATGAATGAAGCAACTCTTTCATCATCTGGGAGAAGCTGAAGGTGCTCTTTGTGGTAAGGAGGAGAGGCAGGTGGCTCTGCGTGCGCACTCGGGGCACATGGCCATGCTGCCATTCTGTGATGCTTCTCAGAGAAGATGCAGATGCACTAGAGACAGGTGGCACCAAGCCCAAGCGCATGGCTGGTGGCACTTGGAGAGAGCATAGCACAGAGGAATGGCTCTTGGTGGCAGCCAGGTTTCTCTGGGAAGCAGCTGCTGCCACTATTGGACTGATTCTGTGGTCTCAAAGTACCTTTTATATGAGACCGGGACCTTGAGCTGGTCCAGCAGGGTTCTGGTGTTGGTGAGGATATGACAAGGATGGGGAAGGGTATGTGACCTGATGGCATTAGCTTTTCCATGGTGGGAGGATGTGGGAGATGTAGGGGGATGTGTATAATCCTAGGAAGCTCTTACATACAGGCCTAAGGTAGCAGGGCAGGTGCCCACCAGTCCTGGAGAGGGTTGGCTGGCAAGTGGTGGTAGCTAGTGGTAGAGGGAGGTAGTCACTGCTTAAGGATGGTATTCATCACTTGAGGACCTGATCTAGGGCCCTAAACACCCAACATAGCCCTCCCTCTCCTCTTGCTCTGATCCACTAAACCCCTAGAAGCTAAAGGGGAGAGGAGCCAGATAACACAGGTGTGGAGTGGGGGACAGGTAAGTGTGAGGTCAAGTTGCAGACAGCATAATCCTCAGCCCCCAGTGTCTCCAAACCAGAGGCTTGCTCATGGCTAGGGTGATGGGAAGTTTATCCAGTAAGAGAGAAATGGAATCTTCATCAGAGGTTCAATGAGCACAGGCCTGGTTTCAGGAGGTGTGAATTCCAGCTCCAGGACAGACTGACCAGTTCTGTCAGAACACTGAACCAATCTGTATTCAAACTGAGACGAATGCTAATCATTTCCCAAGATTTTGATACTAAAAGAGACTAGAGGTGGGAGGACAGAGGGTGCGCTAGGAAGCAAGGGTGTGGAGCAGTGTGGTCATGTGGAATGAAGAGGCAGAGAGGGAGGAAGAGAGCTGGTCGCCGGCCTGATCAAGGGTAGGGTTTATAGCACCTCCAGCTCTGGGAGCAGGGCAGAACTGGGGCACTGAGGATTGAGGCTTGGCCACTGAGAGCAGCGGGGCCGCAGCAATGGGGCTTAAAGGAAGGCAGTGGGAGGCTGTTTGTGCTGCTAGCCTAGAGAAGGTAGCTTTGGCTAATAGTGTATGTGTCTTGTATTTTTATTCAGTGTTGGGAAACACTAGTGCACACTGCTCAGCTTAAAGTACTCTATTATTATCATCTTCATTTCTGTCAGTCTAAAGTCTGGGCATGGCTTAGCTTTGTACTGTGCAAGGTTTAATGAAAGTATTGGTGCCAGCACTGTGTCTGTCCTTGGCTGAAGATGCAGCCAGGAAGGGTCTGATCCAGAACGGAGAATTTGTTGATGACATTCATGACTTTGCAGCTAAAGAACTAGGAGCTTCATTTTCCAGCTGGCTATAGACCATCCTCCGCTCCTTGCCATGTTGCCCTCTTCACAGTATAACTCCAACATCATAGCTTTCTTCTTCAAAGCCAGAAAACTGGAGGGTGTGCATACAAATCAAGCACATGAGTTCTGTCACCCTGCCACCTTCTGTTGGTTAGAAGCAAGATGTAGGTCTCAATCACATTTCCCAATGGGATGTGACAGTACATCAGGATACATGCACCACGAGGTAGGTAGGGGTCATGGAGAGCCGAACACAAGCATGTCAATTTTTGTCATATTAAAAAATTAAATACCTAATACAAATGTGCCTGTCTTTGCTTACAGGTGTTCTTTCTTTTTCTGCAAAGAAGGATTTTGGTTGCATAAGGGGCTTGTCAATTTGAGGTATATTATTTCTTTAAGCTGTAGCATCGGAATCCAATTATGTTTTTATAAGAAAAAGAGCCATGGAGGAATCCCCAAAGCATATTTGAGAACCCCCTGGGGATTTCCCTGGCTTCAGAGAAAGAAGTAGTCACTTCAGAAACGGAAATTTTATTTCATGGAAATGGCTTTTGATGGGAAATCATCAGGGTAAAAGAGAGGCTTTTATATTGCAAAAATAAATTTTTTTAAGATTTTCAACCAAATGACAATGAAGAAAAGCAAAAGCTCAAGTAACTCAGAAACTCCCAGGGTATCTGTGAACCTCTGGCTTTTGACAGTACGATGAAAAATATGATCTCAAAACATAAATCTCATTGTATGCAATTTTTATAATGTCAGATTTACAGATAACAGTATTTATGTTTTAAGATATGTAAATAGAATTATGAGCAAGTTGAGTTTTGGTTTACAACATATTCCAGGCTGACTCTAATATATAACAAATACTTCAGTCATTATACTAAGAAGACCATGTGAAAAATTTTTAGACAGTGCTTGGATATTTTGTTAGTTGTTTTAAAATTGAATTTAATGCATCTGCTAACATGCTTTTGTGCAATTTAGATCCTATTGTAATTAGTTAACCCTCTGATTTTTAACTTTGCCTAAACTTTTTAGTAAAACGTATTCATTTTCTAAGCTATTTGTTTCATGCATTTGAAAATTGCATGAGTTAAACACATTAGTTATGATAAATAAAAGACAAGAGAAGCAGTAGGTATTCTTTCTTGTTTTGCAAATAATTCAGTTCCTTAATGTTTCCCAGCTTGCTTGGCACTTGCTGCTGTGTGCACTGTACAGGAGATTCTCCTGGGTGTGATCTTTAAATGTTCTACAGAACATGTGTGCCCATTTATCCCGGGAAGTTTGGGAAGATAGGTTTTCCTCATTAGCTCTTCTGCCTTGTAACCAGTGGGAATCTAGGCAATGTCCACACTATGTTAATGTTTAGGGCAAGGGGCATATTCATAAAGAAAGTTTGCTTGTCCAGAAGAGAGATGGTATCCTTGCTTGTGAAGTCATGGGAAGAATGGAAAATCAAGGACTAATCGTAGCCTGGGGTCTCACTGGGATTCCTTGGGCATCCCTGGGGCCCTGAAGACCCTTTTATTCCCTCAGGAACTTGTGGTGGAGAAACTCCACAGTGTACGGTTTTGGGGTCTCTTATCTTTCTATAACTTTGGATTTAAAGTTGAAAGAAAAAGCCTAAACCAAAGTGAGGAAGATGTCCTGAGGTGTTGTAGTGGTTGGTTTATACTTAGATTTTCCCCTAGGTCCCCTCTTGCAGGGCTGTTGGAGAGAAAGCCTTAAGGTGGTATGTTTGCAAAACCCAGTGTGCTCCACAAGAGTTGGCAGGATTGCAACTGAGACTTTACAGGCAGGACTTTGAAGAACTATGGGATATCTCTCCGGTGAAGCCAGACCACCAGGGTCCTGGACCCACAGTGCCGCATCTATGCTACACAATTCAGTTATGTCACTGGCAGAGACAGTGGTAGGAGTGGTGCCTTCTGGCTGTGACCAGTTAGAGGCCCTAAGGTAACTGAAGGGGGCAGAAGTGGCCTTGGATAAGGGTGAAAAGGAAAGAGAGGAGCAGTTGGCAAGCCAAGGCAGGAGAAGCAATGGGCTTGCTTGAAGCTGAGGGTCAGCCCAGATCTGTCTAAAAGTGGCTGGGCTACACTGAAGTCCACTTTCAGTGTCCACCTCTCTGGAAGTGGACTCTGTGCTGGATTACCTGGTATCCACGTGTCCTTGGTAGGAAGAGCCTCTTGTTTTTCCAGCTTCTAGAAACATGAGCTTGGAAGCACACATCTGATTTGGAAGCTGGAAGAGTTGCTGTTGAAAACAGGAAGATGCCCTGCCTACGGCACAGTCCTCATAAGGCCCAGCCATACCAAATGTTGGTCACTGCCAGTGACACTGGGCTAGGGCCCTCACTGCACTCAGGTCATCGTAGAAGAGCTGTCCCAATCCAAAATGTCCAGTGGAGCTCCCAGAGGACTTGGTGCAGCTGTTTTGTGGGGCTCCTCCCCTCTGTTCCTAGAGAGGCTTTGCAGAGTTTCTTCTATCCCTTCACCAGCCTCCTCCCCCTGTATTCAGTCTTAAGGCCTGGGTCTCTAGGAACTAACCCTAAAGTATCTCCAGAGGCTGGACCCAAATACCTGTGCTCTCTCTACCCTTAAACCTTTCCAGAAAGCCTTTGCATCTGTGTAATTTCCTGCTCTACTCTACCTCTCTTTCTCATCTCCCCTACCCTCTCCATCAGCATCAACATAGAGTTTGGATTTGTGGCTTCCCAGAGGTCTGAAAGATTTCTGGAGTTTCACATGAGAAAAAAAAAAAGAGAAACGCCATTCTCTTGGAAATACCAGGGGTCTTTGCTTAATAGAACCAGGCCATGTGGGGAATAATGCAAATCCTCTGGATGTGGTGCTTTATGTCTGTGAATTCAGTGCTCTGGGAGGCTAAAGCAGTAGGAATGAATTCAAGAAACTTGGAGGTTCAGTGAGAGCCTAACTCAAAAAAAAAAAAAAAAAAAAGAATGGGCCTGGGATGCAGCTCAGTATAAATGCACTGGTGGTGTAAAACAAACAAACAAACAAACAACAAACCTGCTCAAGCCCAGAATTCCAGGACAGAAAGGCAGTTGATTAACATCTATGAGTTTAGGTCCTTCAGGGATTTGCGTTCTGTCTTTTACCCCTCTGTTCTATTTTTTTTTCTCCTTCTTGTTGGAGGATTTTTTAAAAAAAAATCATTGTTTTTCCTCATTTTCTCAAATTCCTGCAGTTTGAGATTTGAGTTATGATTTTTAAAGATTATCTGTGTTGTAGTTTAATCTTTTGTTTTTTTGGCGGTACTGGGGATTGAACTTGGAACCTTTCACATGCCAGTCAGACAGTTATGCCACTGAGCTGTCTCCCCAGCCCCTGTGTAGTTTAATCTTAGGTATTCTTTCAAAGTCTCATGTATTTAGAAGGGGAGTTTGCAAAGATACATCCATGAACTGAAGAGTTTGGCACAGAATATACAATTAGGAGGTGGGGCCTGTTCCAAAGAGGTGGGCCTGGGGGCGTAACCAGAAGTGTGGGTTCCTGCCTGCAACTCCTTTCTCCCTTTGGTTCTGGTTGCAGTGAGCTGAGCCGCTTTCTTCCACCAGGCCAGTCCACCCTTCCCAGGCCAATCCACCCTTTCGGTTTAGTCCCCAGATAACCATAGACTAGCACTTCTAAAACCATGAATCTAAATAAACTCATCTTCTTTTAAGTTGCATGTGACAGAACCCACCAATAAGAAAGTGATGAATATAATTTGGAAATTAAAATATGATAACTTAACTCATTCAAGTTTAAAAATGATAAAATTTTTCCTACTCCCAGTGATGAAGAGAATTTAGAGCATCGTAAGTGTTTAGGTATTTTTAACTATTGTCCCTTTAGTGTTTTCTTTTTTGCATTGTTTACCAGTCCTGCTTGGACATCATTACTACTGTCATTCTTATTTTCATTCATTCATTCATTCATTCATTCATTCATTCATTCATTCATTCATTCTTATTTTCACTAATTCATTCCCACGCTGAAAGCCCTTCAGGAGAAGGTGCCATCTTATTCTTTCATTCCTTTTCAATTATTACTACTGTCCTCCATTCTCTGCAGGTTCACTTGGGGTTTCTAGGTATTTAATGTTTTTCTTTTTTTGAGATTATCTTGACCTCTTGAATCTGAAAGGTAGTGTAAGCTACTGGTTTTGATTTAGGAAACTTCTCATTCGTGATGTCCTTAAATCTCTCCTACTCTGCCCTTTCCCCTTTCTTTCTGGGACTGTCAACGAAGTGTGGTGATTTCATTTGCTCTGTTCCAATGTTTCCAGCCATTGCTTCTTAATTGTCCACCCTTTTGGTGTGAGCATAATTTCACTTTTTTCTCTTCTCTGGTCATTGTTGTTCTGCCTTTTCACTACTTCTCTTTTCTACTATGTCTATTCTGCTAACCAGGGCCAGCAAGATAGCTCAGTGGACTAAGTGCCTGGTTAGGGAAACGTGGAGACTGGAGTTTGATCCTCGGCACCACATGTCCCACCAGCCCTGCCCCTGTGCACCAGCTGACCACCAGGACCAGACATGGGGATCCACACCTATAATCCCAGTGCTGGAGGCTGAAAACAGTAGGAGCATTGCAAGTCCCAGCTGCACAGTGAGATCCTGTACCCACTGCCAAATATGTCTGTTGATAGCATTAAAAATTTAGTTCTTGCATTTTTCATTTCCAGTCGCTCCTTTGGTTCCTTTCCAAATCTGCAGTCCTCCCTTCTGCTTTCTATTCCTTGCACATTTTCAGGCTTGGCTTTTATTCCCTTAGCCATCATATGAACAGTCAGGTAGCACGATCTGAGCATTTTCACACTGATGATTGTGATTTATGTGACCTGTGAGCATTTACCCTAAAACCCTACACCACTGCGCCCAAGTAGTCACTTTCCACCATCTGGGGCCCAGCTCCACCCATGTGCTCACTTGGAGCCTCTCTGACAACCTAAACCTCCTGAGACCTCAGACTCTAACAGTTCTCGGGCTCACAGTCTCTGGGTAATAAGGCTCTTCTTCTCTTCCCTTCTTCTCCTCTGCTTCCTTCCAAGAAGAGACAGAAGGGGTCTCTTGGTGTTCACTGCATCATCCTTTAAGGCTGTCTAAGCCCCACAGTGTGGGTTCTGCGAAGGTCCTTAGAGTCATTAGAGATTTTAATTCCGCAATGTGGCCTTGAGGCACCCTGCTACAATTTCAATTTTTCTCTGCATTTTATTTTGGTAGACATTTTTCTTGTTTTTAATTGCACATTGATTTTGAATTTTTTAAATTAATTTTATTGAGAAACAAATAGCAATGAGACAGTTTCAAAACCAATTAGTAGGACAGTTTCAATAATTAATACATTGCATATTGTTGTCTTCATAGTGATCTTAAGCTATTATCCCTGAATAGACTTCCATGTTAATCTTCTATTGGCCTATCACATTTGAATCCTGACAGTGGCTACTTTTAATTTAAAATACATACTTAGCCTAGGTAACGAGTGGCACACTGCTATGATCCCAGCACTCTGGGAGGCTGAGCCAGGAGGATTAGAAGTTTGAGCCCAGCCTGGGCAAACTAATCATATAGCAGTTTCTTGTCTCAAAATTAAAAAAAAATATATTTAAAAAGGGCTGAGGATGTAGTTGAGTATAAAGGACCTGGATTAAATCCCTAGCACCACAAAACTACATAATTAAAGCATATTCTCTATTATTATGAAGCATAAAACACTGTTTTTTGACATTCTCTTGTATGGTAGGGAAATGTTAATTAATTTCAGAAGCTTTTCAGTCTTGGAGTTCTAAACCTCTGAAAAAAAATAGACATTTAACATTGTAGAGGAGAAACAGAAGGTCAACCTGACTTTTTTTTTTTTTTTTTTTTTTTGTAAAGAACACCTCTCATTTTTGCCTTTGTTTTGTTTCTGATATGGTTGCTGGTTATATTTTTATTAACTCTTAAAACTCAAGACTTTCATCAGTGTATGTCTATGAGGGTTTTTGTTGTTCTTTCCTTTGGCTCACATCCAATTCTTGCTGGTGATAAACCATTTCAGACTTGAGAGTTGCACTTTTATTTTACTTTTTTCCATTTTAAGGAAGATTTATTCCGTTGATTCTTTTTCATTTCCCCCTATCTCTTTCACGAAAAGCAATCACCTCCATAGCTGAGCTCCATCTCTGCCATCCATCCGCATCATATTCTCTAGGACTCTTTGTGCTTTCTGGCTGTGAGCTCGCCCTTGGAGGGTCAGGAAGTCCTTTGCTCCCAAGTCTGATATTTTCTTTACTCTCATATCCAGTGTTGAGAGCTCCTGGTCAACTTTGTTTCTTTAATTTACTCTTCATTGATTCTTGGACTTATGGGCTGGGTTTTATCTTGTTATTCCTACATTTTTCTTTTCTTAAATGTTCTCCTATTTTCTTTCTTTTAATAATGGATTTGGTACAGGGTTTCAATATGCAGCTCAGACTCATCATGATCTTTCTGTCTCAGACTCTCTAGAGCTGGGATTACAGGTATGTGCCACCACACCCTGATTCATTGGTGGGCTCAGCATACCTAGGGGCGGGCCAGGGTGTTCTCCTATTTTCAAAAGATATTTTTGAGAGTTCTCATAGGTACAGAAATTTACTCTGTAAGCTTTCATATACATTTTGTCAAGTGTGCTCTTCTGTATATTGAGTTCCCCCTGTTTATTAATGTCACAATCTGCAAGTTACTCACTGACTGCAGAGAAGTCTCTCCAG